>PVKS010024080.1:0-31534 GCA_004027875.1 Aplodontia rufa | reverse complement strand
TGTCCCTCACAGGAAGAATGGATCCAAAAACTGTGGTACATTTATACCATGGAATATTACACAGCAATTAGAAACAATGACATTGCAGCCTTCGAGGGTAAATGGATGGTTATGGAAGAGATCATGATGAGTAAAATCAGCTTAACCCAGAGATCTAAGGGTCGATTGTCTCCACTCATCTGTGGAGGTGGGGACTAGAGCCTGGACAATGAGAAAGTTGGTCTAGAAACATGAGTTAAATCCAGATAAGATGTAATGCTTTACAATTTAATACTATTTTTAGAGTTATAACAGGAAGGGGAAGGGAGGGATAAGGGAGGGTAATGGGGGGGGCACTCCTGGGGACAGTTGCAATGTCCAGAATATATACACATCTTATACACATTTTATATTGCTTTGTTAAAATCTTGTAAGGTTGCTCAAAAATAAAAAAATTAAAAA
This sequence comes from Aplodontia rufa, assembly GCA_004027875.1. Taxonomy (NCBI): domain Eukaryota; kingdom Metazoa; phylum Chordata; class Mammalia; order Rodentia; family Aplodontiidae; genus Aplodontia; species Aplodontia rufa. The sequence goes on along the minus strand of PVKS010024080.1, from coordinate 31,093 downwards.
AAAAACTGGTTGTGATATGTCCCTTTCAATTTCATGGAACAACATAAGAGAATTGTTAGTTCTTCTGTAAAGGTGTAGTAAAACTTAGCTGGGAATCCGTCAGGTCCTGGGCTTTTCTTTTTTGGAAGGCTTTTAATTTCTGTTTAAATTTCATTACTTGATAATGATCTATTTAGGATTTCTACACCTTCCTTATTCAATTTGGGTAGGTCATATGTGTCTAAATGTTTGTCCATGTCTGCAGATCGTCTGGTTTATTGGAGCATAAGTTCTCAAAATAGCTTCTTTCAGAAGATTCTGTCATGCTCTCTCCTTTTTAATCTCTGAGATTTTGTTTCTTCTCATCCTTTCTTTTGGTGAGTTTGGCTAAGGGTTTGTAAATTTTAGTTTTCTTTTCCAAAAACCAACTCTTCCTTTCATTGATTCCTTTTATGGTTTCTTTATTATTAATTTTATTTATTTCATCTCTGATCTTGATTATTTCCTGTCTTCTACTGGTTTGGAGATAAGATTGTGCTTTTTCTAAGGACTTGAGGTATTTAGGATCTCTCCAGGTATTATTTATTTATTTATTTATTCGTTTATTTATTTTTAAGAGAAAAGGACAGTGAAAGAGAGAAAGAGAGGGGAGGAAGGAATAGAGAGAATCAATTTTTATTGTGTTTTTCACATGGTTTTCATTGCTCTGACACTTAGTTGTGTATGTTGGTACTAGGGTTTGAACCCGTCCGTGTACTTGCGCATGCCGGGCAAGCGCCCTAACCGCTGAGCCATTGCTCCAGCACCCAGTTTTTTTTTTATAAAGAGTTTTTTTAATGTGCTTTTATGAATTGATTAATAGAAAAAGTTTGAGATTACTTTTTTTCTGGGTCTTCACTAAAAACAAGGTTTTTAGCTAAGATTCTAACAGAAATACTTCAATATACAAAGAATACAAAAGATTTCAGTTGTGTTCCAATTAAATTACTATAAATGACAAAATATTTGATCTTATTAATAGGAGTAATTAAAAAATTCAGAAATTTTATAAAACCTGTTTCAGAAGGTAAATTTTTAAAAAGGATTAACATATAGAACTTTTCTAGACAAAAATATTTCATATAATAAGGTAAACAAGTTGCAAAGTGCCTAAATACATTACCGGTTTGTGGAAGATAAATCTCAAAAGTCTGTATATGATTAAGTTGGCTGTAATTAGTCTAGTCAATTAAAGCTATTTAAACTTTGTCCTAAGGTCCAGTATTAATGTACTCTTATAAATCAGAATCTAATTCTCTATGTGCCAAGGTAACAAGGATTTCTTTTTTCTTTTTCCTTTTTTTAAAGAGAGAATGACAGTGAGAGAGAGACAGAAAGAAGCAATTTTTATTTAGTTTTTCACATTGCCCTCGCTACTCTGACACTTAGTTGTGTAAGTGAGTGCTGGGATTTGAACCCATGTACTCGTGGATGCTGGGCAAGCATTGTAACCGACTAGCCCCCACTCTAGCCCCTAACAAGAGTTTCTTAAAGCATTGTTCTGCTATTATCAAGATAACTTTTTTGTGTCTGTTAGATTTTATTATTTAACAAAATGAGGTCTTAAAAAATTAGAGTGTGTCTGTTTTAAAGGCTTTTAAATGATTACTTCCTTACAGCTTAAATTAAAAAAACTATTATTAGTAACTACAATATAGTTAACACCCTAATATAGCCAGAAATATGTTTTATTTATAAATATTATACACACACACACACACATCTAAAGGCCATATTAATATGAGCCTTGTCTAACATTTATGTAGTTTTACTGGCAAGGTAACCAACACTCTCTGTATCTGACATAAAAATGCCACATGGCCAATTAAAGACCTGGCTTATCTCTGTTTATCTTGACTAAGTCTACTTCTGATTATTAACACTATTTTGTAAATGTACAGGATTTAAAACTGTCCTGATTTTCACTAGCACTGCTAGCTCCTTCAGACCTGTGATTAATATAAGTGAACAGTATGGATTTTAAACTTCACTTTAAAGATTAAATAGTTAATATAAAGATATCTGTATAATTGTGACCCTGTATATTAGATGTCTTCATGTTTTTAAAGTACATAAGCCTTTTAAAATGTAAAGCATAGGAGAAGAGTTTACCAAATTAGTGTTTTCCAAATTCAAATTATCTCCAACAATACTGTCCTTCAGATTTATCGAAAATAATCAATTTCGTTCATATCATGTCATTTAATGTTTTGTGACTGGATAAAAGTATCCTGTTATCAGAAAGTTATATAAAACTTTGTGTTACACTTTACACTAGGAAGGAAATCTAAATATAATTTTGAAGGGTAATAGGGAAAGCCTGATTTCTTTACCTTAAGAGCTATCTTAGCCCTTCTGTTTGATTCATGTTTCAGATGCAATGTTGTATTGTTTACTGATATCCAGATAGACTCAGAAAATAATACATAAAACATTATAAAATTATACTTAGAAAAACAATGATCAGTTTCACAGAGAAAATACCTTAATATTTTGTCAACATCCATGAAAGAAGACTGTCTCTCACCTCACTCCATGTTAGATTGGTTCCAAAGTGGGCTAAAATTAAACTTATTATTTTTTTTTTTAAGAGAGAAGGCAGTGAGAGAGAGAGAGAGAGAGACAGACAGACAGAGAGAATCAATTTTTATTGAGTTTTTGACATGGCTTTCGTTGCTCTGACACTTAGTTGTGTACGTGGGTTGCTGGGCTTTGAACCCGTGTACTTGTGCATGCCTGGCAAGCACCCTAACCACTGAGCCACCGCTCCAGCCCCTAAACTTATTTTTTTAAGAGAGATGGAGACTGAGAAAGAGAGAGTATCAATTTTATTTAGTTTTTTCATGTGGCTTTCACTGTTCCAATACTTAGTTGTATATGTGGTGCTGGGGTTCGAACCTGGGTCCTTGCACATGCCAGGCAAGTGTCGTTAACTGGTGAGCAACCACTCCAGCCCCAAATTAAATTTATTTAAAATTAAATTCAAAGATAGGCTCTTGTTACAAAGATTACTGTGATCTCAAAATAAACAAGGGATATGATATACAATTAAGCAAAGATTTAAAGTTATAAAGAATATGTTTCTTATTTCATAGCTCTGATGCAAATTCAATGTGTTTTTTTTCTCTTGTTAATTCCACTTAATAGTTTCTGAGTGCTTTACAGAAGTACAACTTCTAAAATAACAATCTGAGTTAATTTAAGATGACAGTCCATCACATATAGGACAGATAGGATATAAGGCTGACTTCCAGTACTAGAACTGACCCCAATTAAATAAAAGAGACTAAGTAACTATAAAATTATAGATATTAAAGTTAAAGCACAGTATTTCTACTTCATGATTAGTAAAACTGGCCTGCTAAATATTTAAAACCAAAACTTGGAGACTAAAAAAAATAAAAGGGGGGAAGAAAGGCCAATATATTGGCAATTGCCATTTAAGGTCATCCAGGACCCAGGAAATAACTGGTCCCTTCTATGGGCCTTACACCTCTGGTGAGTCTTACAACCTCCCCAACAGGGAAATCAAATAGACCCTAGAGAAGTAAAGTCAATCAGTGTGCCTGCTCCTAAAAGGAAGGCCATTAAAGAGGGAGATGTCCCTAAATGCCAGAGAGGCCACATGTGGTGAGCCAGACTTTGACACACCCTGACAGGTGTCATTGATAGAGAAAACTATCAATTGATAAAGAAAGATATGAGGCTTCTCATAAGTTCCTAGGTGTACCCTTGAGAAATCTCCTCACTTTTTTTTTTATTTTAGAGAGAGAGAAAGGAAAGAGAAAATTAACTTTATTTATTCATCTGGCCTTTGTTTCTCCGACACTTAGCTACGTATGTGGTGCTGGGATTTGGACCTGGGTCCTCACACATGCAAGGTAAGTGCTCCAACCTCCAAGTAACTGCTCCAGCCCTCAGCTGACTCTTTAATACTAATTGAAACAAGGCCAGTTTTTATAAACTTGGTCTTAAACATCTTGCAGTAGAGTATTACCAAACACAGCTATATACAGACATTTAAAAAGGACAAAAGTTCTTTTGATGTACCTTAAAATGTATGCTTCTGTCAGCCCCACCTATAATAAGTAAACTAAGGGGAGATCCTCATCAGTTAAGTGAGCTTAAATCTGTCCCAGCAACCTCAGGACTTTAAAAAAGACCTTCCACCAGATTTCCCAGGGCACCCTACAAAGGACCCCATCTCACTCAGAAATCAGACACAACCATATCAGCCTGGTGATTCTATACAGGTTAAAACCTAGACAAAGGAACCTCTCCAAATCAATATGGATCCCATGTTGTCATATTAACCATCCCCACTGCTGTCAAAGTTACAGGAATCAGTTTGTAGAGACACCATTCCTGAGTAAAAAAGACATTTGGAACTGAGGGGTTCCCTGCATGGACTACTGAGACAAACCCCCAAAGACCCACTCAGACTGACACACTCCAAAGACAATCACACAGCTGTCCTGCTTTGGTCACCTACAACCAGAGCCTGAGAAGGCTACCGCCCTGCTCCACTCACACACCAGGAGGTTGACTGACACACTAGAAGCTTGATGAATTTGATGGGAGCACTGGGGAACTATGGTCACCTGCCACGTTGGTTCATGGGTCTGCTCAGGTGGATCTTGTTTTTATAACAATCTGTGTCTTACTGAGTCCTGAGGGAATGAATGCATCCTGCTCACCATGCCATTGTCAGCAATATCTTTCCCCTTGTTAAAACAAGAAGCTCAATAGAAGTGTCTGGGAGAAACCAACCTTCTGTCTATATAAGTTTCATACCTGTCTAACAGGGTCACAACCAGAATATACTATTTACTATCCTACTTTTCCTCCTAATAACCCTGTTCCTACCCCTGCTGATGGCTCTAAACAACTGAGATGGGTACTGGAATAGGAGGAATTGTCTTGTCAGCTTCCTCCTATCAGGGTCTGGCTGGGGCATTAACAGAGAGCATGAAATATGTGGCTAAATCAATGGTAAATACACAAGACCAACTGGAATTGTTAGCGGCAGTGATTCACAAAACTGGAGAGGATTAAATCTAGTAACTGCTAAAAAGGGAGGACACTTGTATTTTCCTAAAAATGAATGCTGTTTTTATGTAAACAAGTCAGGAATAATCAGAAATACGATCCAAGAACTAAAAGAGTGTAGTACAAAGAAAAGGTAAAAAATGCTTGAGACATGGAGTTCCTGAAACTAAGTCTGGAGTTGGGTATCCTGGGTCCTCTCTACAGCAGGGCCCTCCTTACGATCCTTATGGTACAATGTTCATTCCCTGCTTCCTTAACATGTTAATTCAATTTGTTTCTTTCTGCCTCAAAGTCACCAACTAGGTGATCCTTCAGAGTTTCCAAAAGCCAGGTACAAAAGATGTAAATAAGTATAATGTCCCTTAAAAATAGTTTAAAAGGTATTAAAGGGGGGGCATGTGGTATAAGCTTTGGTCATAAGATTCCTCCTCTTGCTTCAGTGATGTAAAGTAGTAGGAACATTCCTTTAAAAAGAGCATTCAGCCATCGATCTATAAAAGTTATCTGGCTGTGAAAGTCATATAGTCTATTTCTATAAAAGTTTACCAAGGCAGCCCACTGCAGCCCAAGCTTCATATAGTTTGTCCTCTGTGCTTGTGCTTCCTGCCTCCCTAAAACCTGTGCAAGTTTTCTGAAAAGCAATTTAAAAGGAACTATTATTACAGGACAAAAATGAAATGACATTAAAAAGTCTACAAATAGGGGCTGGAGCAGTGGCTCAGCGGTTTCGGTGCTTGCCTGGCAAGCACGAGGACCCGAGTTCAAACCCCAGCACCACGTACACAACTGAGTGTTGGAGCAACTAAAGCCATGTGAGAAACTAAATAAAGTTGTTTCTCTCTTTCTCTGTCTCTCTCACTGTCCCTCTCTCTTTAAAAAAAGAAAGTCTACAAATACAGTGTAAACCTGGGAATCAGTGCTCAGACCTTGGGTTCAGAACTCCTCTGGGCTCATTGGCGTTAGTACACTAAACTCCTCCTAAACTCCAAGTGATATAGGCTGCTTCCCATCCTGTCTGTCTGCCACAAGAGCTCTGTTAGTCTCATATCTAAGAAATCTTTGTCTAATCTAAAGCCACATAGATTTACACAATATTTTCTTTTAAGAGTTTTGAAAAATTCTTAATAATAAAAACTTCCAAGGAAATAATCAAAAGAGTCAAGAGGTTTCCGACAGAATTGGAGAGCATCATGGGCTGTGATTCTTCTGACAGGGGCCTCATATCTAGAATCTACAAAATCCTCAAAAATCTCAACTACAAAAGCACAAACAACCCAATCAATAAATGGGCCAAAGAGCTAAATAGAAACTTCTCAACAGAGGACATTGATCAGGCCAATGAATACATGAGAAAGTGCTCTAAATCAGGAGTAATCAGAGAAATGCAAATGAAAACTACATTAAGATATTACCTCATGCCAGTCAGATTGGCAAAAATGAAGAAAATAAATAATAATAGATGCTGGAGAGGCTGAGATGAGATAGGCATGTTAGCACACTGTTGGTGGAGCTGCAGACTGGTACTGCACCTCTGGAAAGCAGTGTGAGGAATCCTCAAAAAAAGGAGGGATGAACCCACCATATGATCCTGCAATTCCTCTCCTGGGTATTTTTCCAGGGGATTTAGAATCAGCACACTACAATGACACAGTGAAATCTGTGTTCATAGAAGCTCAATTTACTACTGCTAGACTATGGAAACAACCCAGATGTCCCTCACTGGATGAATGGATCCAGTGGTACATATATACCATGGAGTTTTACTCAGCAATTAGAAAAAATGATATTGCAGCCTTTGAAGGTAAATGGATGGCTATGGAAGAAATTATGCTGAGTAAAATCAGCTTAACCCAGAGAGCTAATGGTGGATTGTCTCCACTCATCTGTGAAGGTTGGGACTAGACCCTGGCCAGTGAGAAAGTTGGTCTATTATCATGTGTTAAATCCAGATAAAATGTAATGCTATACAACATAATCCTTTTTTAGAGCTATTGTGGGAAGGGGAAGGAAGGGATAAGGGTAGGTAATTGGGTGGTAGGTAATTGAGTAATTACAATTACTCCTGGGGGTAATTGTAATATCCAGAATCTATACACATTTTATATTATTTTGTTAAAAACTTGTATGGTTGTTCAAAAATAAAAAAATTAATAAGAAAATATTAAGTATTAAAATTCATGAACACAGAATGTATTTTCATTTATTTAGGTGTTTTAATTTCTTTCAATTATGATCTATAGTTTTAAGTGTGTAAGTATTCCATTTCCCAGCTTAAATTTATTCCTAAGTATTTTATTATTTTATATGCCATTATAAGTGAGTTCTTTTGCTTAATTTTAATTTTGTATTGCACATTGCTAGTGCATCAAAAAATAATTGATTTTTATATTGATTTTGTTTTCTGAAACCTCTCTGAACTCATTTATTAGCTTTGAAGTTCTTTTATGGGTTCATTAGAATTATTATTTTAATTTACAAATAGACATAATTTTGCTTCTTTTCCAACCTGATGTTAATTTTTTTCCTTATCAAATTACTCTTATTAAACTCCCAGTAAAATGTTGAAAAGAGGGGTCTGGAACAGCAAAAATTGTCTTATTTGTGATCTTGGGGAGAAAGCTTTCAATCTTTTCCTTCTTACATGTGATGCTACTTACTGGTTTTAAATACCTATGCTTTAACAAGTTGAGGAATTTACCTTCTTAGATTTGCAAGTATTTTGTCATGCAAGTTTTTAAGTTGTGGTCACCATATTTTTTTCCTTCATTGTGTTATTACAGTTGATTTTTTTTAAGAGAGAGAGAGGGGACAGTAAGAGAATAAGAATCAAATTTATTTTAATTTTTTTCATGTGGCTTTTGTTGCTCTGACACTGTTGTGTACGTGGTGCTAGAATCCAAACCCACATCCTCATGCATGCCCCGCAAGCACCGTAATCACTGAGCCACCACTTCAGCCCCCATTGATTGATTTTTATATGTCAAACCAACCATATATTTCTGGGATAAACTCCAGGTGTTCATGGTACATAACACTTTTTAACACGTTGCTGAATTTGGTTTGCTATTATTTTATTGAAGACTTCTGTGTATTTATGCATAGGGATAATGGTATGCTGTTTTCCTATGATACCTTATCCAGTTTTACTAAGAGGGGAATACTAACACTGACCTGATAAATTTGGAAGTTACTCTCTTCTGTTATGGTTTTTGGAACAATTTGTGGAGAGGTGGTAATAATTCCTCCTTAAACATTTTGTGCAATTCATTAGTAAATCTATCTGTTCCTGGGATTTTTGCTGAGCAATGATGTGATCACATCCACTGTCTTAACTATGAGAAACTTTTGAATCAAGATGTCTCTTTGTTTCAGATTAAAAGTCATTATTTGTAAAATATTCTCAGTAGAAATACTATCTCTGTATTATTCTCAATAGAAGTGCTATTTCTGTACTATCTGTGCAGTGGGAGTTTTTAAAAATTTGGGGATGGCATCATTAGATGAAGGTATTAAGAAATTTTGGGATACACACACACACACACACACACACACACACTACTCAGCTATGACAAAGAATGAAATTGCAGTATTTGCCAACAAATGGATGGAAATAGAGAATATCATGCCAAGTGAAATTAGTCAAACTGAGATGCTCTAGCTTCTCATATGTGGAAGTTAGCGTAAAATAAAGGGAAGGGGGAGGGGAGGATAAGAAAACAATTGGGCAATGACATCAAATTAAAAAGCCTTTACACTGCAAAGGAAACAAAGAAAGAATCTGCAAACAGCAATGGAAGAGTGTGAAGATAGAGCCTACAATATGGAAGGAGATTTTTGACACCTGCTCCTCAGGGCATTAATATCCAAAATACATAAAGAACACAACAAACTTAACACCCCCAAAACAAATAACCTAATTACCTAATTAATAAATGGAGCAAAAGAACTAAACATATAATTCTCAAAAGAAGGAATACAAGTGGCCAACAAATAAATGAAAAAAAATGTTCAACATGTTCAGAAATTAGGGAAATTCAAACCAGAACTACATTGAGATTTTATCTCATTCCAGTCTGAATGGCAATTATTAAGAATACAAATAATAATTGCTGACAAAGATGTGGGAGAAAAGGTATACTCATGCTTTCTTGGTGAGACCACAAACTGATATTACCACTCTGGAAAGCAGTGTTGTGATTTCTCAAAAAACTAGGAATGGAACCATCATAAGACCTTGCTATCCCCCTCCTCGATATATTTCCAAAAGATCTAAAATTAGCATACTGGTGGGATGCAGCTACATAAATGTTTATAGTAGCCCAATTCACAATAGGCAAGCGATGGAACCAATCTAGGTGTCTGTCCACAGATGAATGGATAAAGAAAATATGGCATATATGCACAATGGAGTATTACTCAGCCATAAAAATGAATGAAATTATAGCATATGTCAGTAAATTGATGGAACTGGAGGATTTGATGCTAAGTGATAGAGGCCATATCCAGAATGTTTTCTGTGATGTGCAGAATGTATCCAAAATAAGGGAAAAGAAAAGGCAGGGGCATTTCATCAAAATAGAAGAAAAAACTCAGTGGAGTAGAGGAAGGGGATTGAGGGGGAGGGAGGAGGTATAGGATAAGGGAAGAACAGAGGAATTAGTCTGACCTAACTCTCTCCTATGTATGTGTATGAATATGCCACAGTGAATATCACTAATATATATATATATATATATATATATATATATATATATATATCCCACAAGGCACTAATTTTTAAAAAACCTATAAGTAACTTATAGAAAGATCAATAGCATAGAAGGGAGGGAACAGGGGGAAGGAGGAGAAGAAGGAAAGAGGAATGAGGAATAATATTTGAGCAAATTATATTTCATGCTATTATAATTTTGTCTAAACAAACCCTAATGTTATATATAAATTTAAAGAACTAATTAAAAAATGTTGGGGAAGCCAAGATTTTAGTCTCATTGAAATCTTGGCTAATAAAGTAAAAACAAAGAAGACATGGTTAAAACTAGCCACAGTAATAAGAATTACTTCTCGGAATTCCGAACAAATGCATTCTGACCTACAGGAGCTATGTGGATAGTTTGAAACAAAAATAAATTCACACTTAATTAAGGACAGAAATTACTCAATGTTTATTTATTGCAATAAGGAGAATATTCCAGTTGAAGGACCTATAAGAATCTTCAAATCAAGCAGAATATGGCTTTTTTATTAATAGAGAGGAGTAAGAAGAGGTAGCAGAAACTTTGCTGCAAAGAGCAGCTCAAGGTAGGAGTGAGCAGGTTGCAAAATCAGATACTTCAAAAGGAAATGCTTCTACCGTGCTTGACCAGTTCTTGCAATGAGCTAGTAAGGGGTACACCTAGTGCTTGCCAAAGTTTCAGAATCTTATAAGGCGGAGCAAAGCCTGAGTAATATATGGGCAAGTAAGGGCTTCCCATCAGTGGATTAGCAATGGGCATTTGTGAGCAATGGTCAGTGGTAAACCTTTACGTTGTGGACCCTCCTCTCGACATATTCAGAGTGAAGGCCCTTTCAGTTTGCTGACATCCAGGCAACACTGTTTAATTAGGATAGGTTTAGTGTACTGATTTACCCATTACTCCTGATTGTCTAGAAAGGAAAAGATTCTCAGGTTGTGTTCAGAAGGTCAAGATGGGCATAGTGACACATACCTGTGACCTCAACTACCTGGGAAGCTGAGGCAGGAGGACTGCAAGTTGGAGGCCAGCCTAGGTAACTACGTGAGACTCTGTCTCATTGAAATATATGAAAAGGGTTGGGGACAAAGCTCAGTGGTAGAGATCCCAATAGTAAAAAAAAAAATTAAAAAAATAAAAATAAAAAAAAAATACAAGATTAACAAAATCAACAAAACTTCAGTTAAACTGAGAGAAATAGCCAAAAAACAGAATCAACCTGTATGTCCTTTAACCTGTGAATGTAAAACACAAATATGATGCTTAAAAGGAAAAAAATGGTAAATTGGATGTTATCAAAATTAATATTCTCTAGTAGGTACAGAGTTTCTGTTCTAATTCCTAGGTATTTGTTCCACTTCAAGTTGAGCTTTGTGCAGGCTGAGAGATAGGGATTGAGTTTCATTCTACTACATAAGGATTTCCACTTTTCCCAGCACCATTTGTTGAAGAGCCTGTCTTTTCTCCAAGTTTTGGTTTTGGTGTCTTTGTCAAGTATGAGCTAGTTGTATTTATGAGGGTTTGCTCTGTGTCTTCTGTTCTATTCCATTGGTCTTCAAGTCTGTTCTGGTGCCAGCACCATGCTGTTTTTGTTATTATGTCTCTGTAGTTCAACTTGAAATCTGGTACTGTGATGCCTCCTGCTTCACTTTTCTTGCTAAACTTTTCTTTGGCTGTTCTGGGTCTCTTGTTTTTCTGAAAGAATTTCATGACTGCTTTTTCTATTTCTGTGAAGAACTTCATCAGAATTTTAGTGGGCATTGCATTGAACTTGTGTAGTGCTGTAAGTAATGTGATCAGTTCGATAATATTAATTCTCCCAATCCAAGGACATGGGAGGTCTTTCCATCTTCTAAGGTCTTTGATTTCTTTCTTTAGTGTTCTCTACTTGTAGAGGGTCTTCACCACTTTTGGTAGCTTGATTCCCATGATTTTTTTTGTTTGTTTGTTTGTTTTAAGCTATTGTGAGTGGAGTAGTTTTCCTGATTTCTTTCTCAGTATGTTCATCATTGGAATAAAAAAATGTGAATGATTTGGGAATATTAATTTTGTATCATGCTACTTTGCTAAATTCATTTATTAGCTCTAGAAATTTTCTGGTGGAGATTTTTGGATCTTATAAATATATAATTATGCCATCAGTAAACAATGATAGTTCGAGCTCTTCTTTGCCTTTAATTTCCTTTTCTTGCCTAGTTACTCTGGCTAGAGTTTCAAGTATTATGTTGAATAGGAGTGGTGAAAGTGGACATCCTAGTTAATGTTTTTAGAGGAAGTGCTTTAAAGTTTTCTTTATTCAGAATTATGTTAGCCTTGGGTTTGTCATGAATGGCCTTTACTATGTTGAGGTAAGTTCCTACTATCCCTAACATTTCTAATATTTTAAACATGAATGGGTATTGTATTGATCTGGTTTCCCTGCACCCAAGCCCTGGAGCTGGCCTATTGGGCCCTGCCGAGAAATGGCAGCAGTGATAGAGCCACTGAGTGATGGATAAGTGGAGCTGCACAGTGGTGGCCTTCAGCTGCAGCAGCATGGAGCCCGCCATGCAGATGCAATGGGCCTGAAGCATAGTGAACCAGCACCCAGGCTAGTCAAGAAGTGCTACTTGTGGCCTGTCATGGTTGGGCTGCCAGGCTTGGGCACTGTACAGATGCCTGCTCCTGGATCCTCCTTCACAGGGTGCAGCAGCTCGAAACTGGATCACACCTCACCACACTAAGCATTTGCTTTTCATTAATGTCAATCTCCTGCTTACCTGAGAAGTGGGAGAAAATGAAAGTTGGGACTTTTGATTTGACCAGTGAGTGATGTTAGTGGATTTCCAAACCCTAATTAACATAAACTTAAACCAATAGCGTTAGTATTTTTCTTTCAAACCCTAATTTGCAGAAGTTTGGGCCAATAGCAGTGACCCAAGTGCTAAATTGACCCTTAGCAGATCTCACTTAGGGAAGAAAGACTGCTATCCAGATCCCCTCTTGCACAATGTAAGGATTCGGTTTCTGTTGTTCTTCAACAAATCATTCTTCTGCTCCTGGTCTGTGGATTTCATTCTTTTAATTTACAAGAACCCAGAAGGAAGAAGAAATTGATGTTGAACTGCTGAGGTCTGCTGCAACACTGGAGGACATTGCCCACCATTGAGAGCTGTAACAACTCAGGCAGTTGCCACTAGCTGAACCCATCAGAGGAACTCCAGTCTCAGCCAGTGGAAGAGGGCAGTCAATTTAATCTCAAAACTTCCATTTCAGTACTTATTAAATGTTTTTTCTGCATCTATTGAAATAGTCTTGTGATTCTTTTTTTTTTAGTCTATTTATGTGATGAAATACATTAATTGATTTGCATTTATTGAACCAACTTGGTATTCCTGGAATGAATATTATTTGGTCATGGTGTACTATCTTTTTAAAGTATTTTTGTATGTGGTTTGCAAAAACTTTTTAAATGATTTTTCATCTATGTTCATTAAGGATATTGGTCTAAAGTTTTCTTTCCTTGATTTGTCTTTGTCAGGTTTTAGTATCAGGGTGATACCGGTTTTCATGAAAGACTTTGGCAGAGTTTTCTCCTTTTCTATTTCATGAAATAATCTGAGAAGCATTGATATTAGTTTTTTTTTAAAGAAAGAAGAATTGTGAGAGAGAGAGAGAGAGAGAGAGAGAGCGATAGAATCAGTTTTTATTGAGTTTTTCACATGCCTTTTGTTGCTCTGACATCTAGTTGTATAGGTGGGTGCTGGGGTTTGGACCTGTGTACTTGCACATGCCAGACATGCACTGTAACTGCCAAGCAACCGCTTCAGCCCCTGATATTAGTTCTTATTTTAAGGTCTGATAGAACTTGGCTGAGAATCCAGCCAGTCCTGTGCTTCTCTTCTTTGGAAGGCTTTTCATGCCTGCTTCAATTTCATTACTAGAAATTGATCTGTTTAAGCTTTCCATTTCCTCCTGATTCAGTTTGGGTGGTTCATGTGTCTCTGGGAATTCATCCTTACCTTCAAGGTTTCCTAGTTCATTGGAGTATAACTTCTCAAAATAGTTTAAGATCTTTGGATTTGAGAAGCGTATGTTTTGATGTTTCCTTCTTCATTCCAGATTTTAATAATGTGAGATTTTTCTCTTTCTTTTCATTAGTGTGGCTAATAGTTTATCAATTTTGTTTATCCTTTGAAAAACCAACTTTTTGTTTCATTGATTTTTGTATTGATTTCTTGATTTCAATTTCATTGATTTCAGCTCTGATTTTAATTATTTCCTATCTTCAACTAATATTGATGATGGTTCATTCTTCTTTTTCTAGTGCCTTGAGATGAAGTGTTCAGTTATTGATTTTTGTGTATTCCTGTTCCTTTAATGAAGGAGCTCAATGCTATGAGCTTTCCTCTTAGAACGGCTTTCATGCTATACCGCAGATTTTGATATGTTGCATCTCTGTTCTCATTCTTCTCCAGGTATTTTTAAATTTTGCCCCTGATTTCTTCTGGTATTCATTCACTATTCAAGAGTGTGTTACTTAATCTCCAAGTGTTACAGTGGTTTTTATTTTTTTAATCTTCTCATTAATTTCTAGTTTCATTTCATTACGATTTGAAAGATGTGAGGTGTTATCTCTATTTTTTTTGTACTTGCTAAGATCTCCTTTGTGTGCTAAAATTGCTTTTTTCTATGAGAGTTTTTTGTTGTTGTTGTTGCTTTTGTTTGCTTTTTGGGTTTTTTTTTTTTTTTTGATACCAGGGATTGAACCCAGGGGTGATTCACCTCTGAGCCATGTCCCCAACCCTTTTTATTTTTTATTTTGAGACAGGCTATTGTCAGGTTGCTTAGAGCTTCACTAAGTTGCTGAGGCTAGATTTGAACTTGTGATCCTCCTGCCTCAGCTTCCCTAGCCTCCAGGATTATAGGTGGGAGCCACCACAGCCCATGGGAATCCTTTTTTTATTAAAAGTAAATCTTAGGGCTGAAGCAGTGGCTCAGCAGTTTTGGCGCTTGCCTGACATGCGCAAGGACCCGGGTTTGAACCCCAAAACCATGTACACAACAAAATGTCCAAGGAATGAAAGTCACATGAAAAACTAAATAAAAATTGCTTCTCTCTCTCTCTCTTTCACTGTCCCCTCTTTTTTTTAAAAGCCAGTCTTAAAGGTTAAATTTTCATTTTACTGTGTAACCATTTTTTAAATGAAAGTATTTTTTTTTAAGAGAGAAGGACACTGAGAGAGAGAGAAAGAGAGAGAGACAGGGAGAATTAATTTTTATTGAGTTTTTCACATGACTTTCGTTGCTCTGACACTTATTTATGTACATGGGTTACTGGGGTTTGAACCCGTGTACTTGTGCATGCCAGGCAAGTGCTGTAACCGGCGACCCACCGCTCCAGCCCCTAAATGAAAGTATTTTAAAAACAGATCAGAATGGTCATTGTTGGGTTGGGAGATATGAAGAGACAAGTGGAAGCAGCTATGAAAATGCAAAGGGAACAAAAAAATTGATGCTGAAATGTCCAGTATCTTCATTATGGTATGAAACACTGGTCTAGAGGTGGTAACATTATAAATAAGTATACACACACACACACACCTAAATGCACAAGGACAAGCAAAACTGGGGAGGTCTGAGAAAACATTTTGATGGATTGTGTAAATATCAGGATCCTGATTGTAACATTAAGTCATAGCTTTTAAAAATGTTAGTGCAGGGAGAAAACACGTGATGCATATACAGAGCTATTTTTACAACTTAATGTGGGTCTATAAACATGTCAATAAAATTTTAATTATAGGAAAAATGATAGTTTTGTAATTTTGTCATGATAGTGTAGAAAAATATTACATTCATAACTACAAAATAAAAGTTTACTTTTAAATCATTGTGAACAAAAACAGTAATGCCAAATGCTTACAGGAATACATAAGAATGAACTGAATTATTCATGTGTTTCTGATGGAAAAAATGACATAGTCACTCTGGAAAGTGGTTTGTCAGTTTGTGATAAAACTAAACTCACAATTACCATACAACACAATGATGTGCATTCTTACACATTTATCCCAGAGAAATGAATCTTACGTTCATAACAAAATCTGTACACAATTCTTTATAGAACTTGATTTGTAAAAGCTAAAAACTGAAAGTAGCCCATAAGTCCTTCAAAAAGGAAACTTTAAAAAAAATGGTAAATACATACTGTGGAATAATCTTCCCCAGTAAAAAGAATGAACTGCTGGTAACACAACAGCTTAGATGAATCTCCAGCTAGCTATGCTAAGTGAAAAGAAGCCAATTCTAAAGGTTACTTCTTGTATCTGTATATAATACTTATATACACATATATACATACAAATGCATATTTTATTTACTGTATGTAAATATACATATCTATTTCTTAAAATGAAAATGTTACAGATGTGTAGAACAATACTTGCAGCAGAAGATAAGTGAGTCTGGCTATAAAAGATCAATAGGTTTCACCTTTGTTGTGATGAAAATGTTCACATGCTGACCTTACCAGTGTCAAAATCCTGGCTGTGACATTTTGTTATATTTTGAAGATGTTCCCATTGGAGGAAACTGGTGAAAGGGGAACTCTCTATATTATTTCTTAAAACTCTATGTGAATCTACAATTATTCTAAAATTTAAACATTTAATTTTGTTTATGACAAATTAGGGAAAACCCACTCCCTGAGAATCAGTTTTATTTACTAGGATGTTGGCTATGGGTTAAACACAGAATTCTATCTAGCCTTTCCCAACACTTCACAAATACATATATAATTTAGTGTGGTTTTTTGACACAGAATGATTGATCCCCAGGTATAGGTTCCCATGGATACCTTGTGAAAATAGTTTATTTTTAATAATATGTGCAAGTTGAAATGACTGATTCTCCCCATAGGTTGTTAGGATAACTTCTTCCACCAGGATTGAGTTTACTATATTGCTGGTCAGAGTTCTGACATAAAATCTAAATCAGCCAACATGTGAATTTGTTTTGCAGTGCTAGGGACTGAACCAAGAGCCTCATGTATGCTAAGCAAGCACTGTATCACTGAGGAGCTTCTCCAGCCCAGTCATCACTGTTTGAAGGTTATTTTTATGAGATTATGCTTTAATATAATTAATTGTCAAATCAAGCTGGAAAGGAAAATAAATATGCATTTAAATCAGACACACAAAGCTCAAATACCTAGCATGCACATGGAGAAGTGAAAGGAACTACTTCTTCGATGAATTTGTATACACAGTACATGACCCAGTTTAACCCATTTTTCATTATCAATGCACACAGTTTCCTTGTAAACTTCTCTGATTATGAGTTTTGTTGGGTTTTGCTGTATAAAACATCAACCAGGATTTAGCTTAACCTGGAAAGTACTGGTAGACACCTCTAAAATCACATCAGAAGAAAATACATGCTACCTGAGAAGAGAGAATTTTGTACTGGGACCACCTATCTTTCAGCAACCTATTGTGTCCAGGGCTGGGCAACATCAATTACAAGAAAAAGCAAAAATTGAAAGGTTTTTCATTTTGTTTATGTTTTTTAAAAAGTAAGTAATTTCAATAACATTTGCTAGGGCTGGAAGATGATAAAGTAAAAGTGCCCATCTCAACTACTTGGAGTATACTACGCTATTTATAACTCTAAAATCAACAGACCCAAGGAGATAAATTAGTAAATATAAGGCTATTATATTATGACTTCATATAATTTTTATAAGCAATTTGTTTCTAAACTTTCAAACCTTGGGTTGAATATAGAAGAGGTAAAGAAGTGTTCCTATTTTTGGTAGGTATCAGAAAATTCAAGCTTAAGAATGTGTCTTTAACATCAATTGTTAAATGGGATTGACAGCAATTTATCCTTAGCTTAAACGCTTTGTATTATATTCCTTCCTCACTGTCTGTGGAGGATCATTTCCAGCACCTCTGTGGATACCAAAATCAACGAATGTTCAAGCCCCTTATGTAAAATATCATAGTATCTGTATCTAACCTGCTTTCATACTCCATATGCTTTAAATCATTTCTAGATGATTTATAATGCCTAATACAACATAAATATCATGTAAGTAGCTGTTATACTGTATTGTTTAAGGAAAAGTAACAAGAGAAAAGGATGTACATGTTCAGTGTACGCCTGCATTTTTCCCCAAATATTTCCCATTCACAGTTCATGGAAGGTACAGATCCATTATTTGATTTGTATATATTAGCCTCACCATAAATATTGTCTGAATTGAATTTATATTAAGACCAATGAGAAGAAAAGCAAGGAAGATACTTTTCAGCACAATACAGGGAACTAATTTGAACTTTCAAATAGTTAAAGGAGTTGCAAGATCAGGTAGCATTCATTTGGGTGAAAATTCATATAAGCCAGATAACTGTATGTAGAAATTCTGTAGATAGATTCACACCACAGAGGAAAGTTCAACTAGATGGACGAAAAGATCCACTTACCCTCCAAAGCTCTCTGATCCTATTTCTGCGATTTCACCCTGGAAAGAGCATCCCTCAGAGCCTGGTGGACCTGCTTGTTGCGCAGGGTATAAATCACAGGGTTCAGCAGTGGGGTCACCACCGTGTTCACAAGAGCAGCCTCTCTGTTGGAGTCCAGCCTGCTCTCTTGCTTTGGTTTCACATATATAAACACGCAGCTGCCGTACATCAGCGAGAGGACCATGAGGTGAGAAGAGCAGGTGGAGAAGGCTCTCTGTCGCTCCTTGACTGATGGAAGATGCATGATCGTGACTGCTATGTTGCTGTATGGTTATGATCAGGGATGTAAAAAGGATAAACAAAGCCAGACCAAAGGCCAGTATTTCAGTAGATCTGGTGTCAGAACAGGAAAGATGGATTAAGGAGCCAAGGTCACAGAAGAAATGAGGGATGATAGTGGAGCCACAAAAGGATAACTGGGAAACTTTCAGGATGAGACCAGTGATAAAGATGAAGGACAAAGTATAGCAGAAGAAAACCAGAAGGAAACATACCCTTAGGCTCATGATGGTTGGGTAGTGCAGGGGCTGGCAAATGGCCAGGTATCGATCCAAGGACATCACCGCCATGAGGAAGAATATTGTTGACCCAAGAAATAAAAACAAAAAGGCTTGTGTGAGACAAGAAGTAAAATTAATTGTTTGCTGTCCTAAGAGAAAGATGGACAACAGCTTAGGAATAACTGTGGTAATGAAACAGAATTCACAGAAGGAGAAACTGCTGAGGAAGAAGTACATTGGTGTTTGAAGGCGAGGGTCAGTCCAGGTGATGGTCATTATGAATGTGTTTCCTGTGACTGAGGCCAGGTACGCCAGTACGAGCACCAGGAAGAGGACCTTTCCCAAGTGCTGGACTGCAGGAAACCCCTCCAGGGTGAAGCTGGCAACAGCTGTCTCGTTTCTAAACCCCAATGGTAGCTCCATTTCTTTGCATCAACCCTGTTGATGGACAAGAAGAAAGAATTTAGTTGAGGGCCACTGGTAAAAGCAAAAGCCTGCTTGCAATTACTATTCTGAATGAAGGCAAGTTTTCTATTTTAAATAGTTTATTATAAATTCTACCAAACTTTTCCCATTGTTAAATTGTAAATATTGAACATTTACTTTTGGATATTTTTGTTTTGAAGAATAATATTCATAAACAACTTAACTTTTTTGGAAAACAGTATTTTGGGATAATACTCCAGAAGGTAAACAATGCAACATGAAAATCATTTTTTTTTGTGGTCAAAATATATAACTAGGGCTGGAGCAGTGGTGGTTATGGTGCTTGCCTGGCATGCACAAGTACACAGGTTGAAACCCCAGCAACCCACGTACACAACTAAGTGTCAGAGCAATGAAGGCCATGAGAAAACCTTAATAAATTGATTCTCTCTCTCTCTCTCTGTCCTTCTTTGTTTAAATAAATATATATATATAAATATATATATATATATATATATATATTTATATATATATAAAACAGATGACATAAATGGCTACCATCCCAGAGCAAATATCTTTACCTAGTGTCACATGTTCATTTCTGAATTTTTTCTGGGGATACACATTCTATGAAACCCTCCTATGCATTGACTACAGCACTCCACAAATGGGGCAAAAATTCATACTTGTATTCCATGCTCCAACCCAGATATTTTCCTGAAGTCTGCTTAGTCTGAATTCTTACCCAAGACCCACAAGTGGTCAGGAAAGCTCACAAGTATAGAATCTCATAATTACTCAGTACACGTGTTTTTAAAAAAGCATGTCTAAAGACTGGGAAAAAACAGCTATATAGCTTTATTGTTCAGGCTTAATGAATAAACACATAGTGAATAAATCAGTGTTCCTCCTATTCAACCAATCTCACAGAACTGAAATGCTTCCTTCTGCTGTTAGTCATAAATTGCCCTTCAATATTCCTTTTCCTGTGAGCATCATTTTTACATTGCAAGATTCTAGTATAGCTGGAATCACACCTAAATGCCTCTTGAAATCATCAAAGGAAAATTAATTTTTAAGCCACTATCTACTTAGAAAGCAGATGAAGTGATATCTAATCTATGGGAAACGAGTCCAGGCATCTGTTTGCAATCAAGCTTTAATGAGTAAGTCACCATAATTAAGTTGTGTTTGATTTAATTCTTTGATTTGACCATACCTGTTGCTTTATCTATGTGTGGTCTACAATAGTACCTTAAACATAACCAGTCTCTGGTTTAAATATTTGATACATTAGTTTGCAAATCATCTCCATGGTCAGTACTCACCAAGAAGTAGCTCCCAGAAAACAGCTTCTTCGTAGATGTGTTTTTTTTGTGTTCCAGCAAACCAGGATCTTTCTCCCAGGCTAAAGAAAAGGGAAAAGAACAAAGAACACTCTTAACTGAGAGCTACCCATCCTCAACCTGAAAAATAGTCAGGTGGATGCCTTACTGTCTTAACATAAAATTATTAAGGTTAATTATTTTAAAAGAAGACAGAAATTTCCATCAGTGGAGCAGGGTCTCAGATTTCCTTATGGCAATATGCCTGATAAATCTGAGCATGAAGTCAGTATGAAATGCCTCGAATCTGTAATTTTGGGTGTTGTGATTGAGAATTCCTGAACATATCCATGCTCATTCTATGGTGCATACTTAATCACACTCTTTTCTATAGGACATGAAGATAGTCCATCAGAACATCTAACTTGGTTGTTTGTACATCCTTTCCTAAAAAGATTCAGGAAAAGAAGACACCAAAGGATAAATTTCCTTTTGCATAGACCGTGTTGGCCATTTCCCTGTCGTCTAGCATGGAAAATCTTTCTGAACTGGTGAGGATCATTGCCATCATAAATGAAAAATACATTAAATGACCTCAAGCTAAATTACCAAAGAACTACTTCACATCACCATGAGGTCACACAAATTCCAAAAGGACAAACCCCTGGGACATTCATTAAAGGAGTATGAAAATGGAAGCAGGAACTAAAATCACAATTGATTCCCGGGGGACTTTAATTGCTCAGTGTCAGAAATAGAAAATTTCAGGAGAAATATATTGTAATTACCATTTCACTGCATATGGATACATTCTGTCCTCATTCTCAATAATCTACGTGGTCCTCTGTGAAAGTCTTTAGAGGTAGATTTGGTATAACTGTATCAGGGGTTTAAATCTTATAAAATCCTAAGTGACATATGTCAAGAAAGACAGGTTCAAACAACAGGAATACCTTTTTATAATTGTCTTTTATTTGGACTCTTTAACCTGGCAAATTTTAATTGAGATGTAATTTGCATACAATGAAATGCACAATAAGTGCCATTTCACCCCACTCGGTATATAAAACCTATTTTACCATAAATTTCCTTTTGCCCTTCTCAGTTGATTATTCACACAAAAAGAGATAACTGTTAAAATTTCTATCACCAAAAATACCTTTTGCTTGTTCTTGAATGGAGCACAGCATTTGTTTCTATCTTGTCTGGTTTTTGTTGCTGTTCAACATATTTCTGAGATTCATCTGTATTCTTTCATGTGTCAGTGATCTATTGTTTATTTGCTTTGTAGAAGTCCACTGTAACAATATATGAGTTTCCATTCTTCCCAAGCAGGAAATTTGAATCCTTTTCAGTTTGGAGTTATTATGATAAAAGTGCTCTGAATATTCTTGGACAATCTTTTTAAATATATACACATTTAATTCTCTTGGGTAGGACACTTGGAGTGAAAGTGCTGAATAATAGGGATAGGTCTTAACAATTTAGGCTCTCAGCAGTAATGCATGAAAAATTTAAGTCATACTATATTCTCACAAACTTTAGATCTTGCAAATTGTATTTAACTGGAGGGATTTTGATTGATTTTTTTCTTGGTAGCTATTTAAGGACTGGACTCAATATCTTCATATTAAGCATATGCTCTACCACTGAGTTGCACCTTGCCTCTCTAGTGGTATCTTATTTCAGATTTAAGTTGGATTTTCCTGGTACTACTGATGTTTATTAACCATTTGAAATTTTCTTTTGTGAACTGCCTGTTACAATCTTTTACCCACACTTAATTGTTACTTTTTTCTTTACCCTTAAGACTTCTTTATATATTTTGGATATTTGTCCATGTTAGAATTGGTAATATTTTCTCCTAGTTTGAGTTAACTTTTTAAAAAAATATTTAATGAAGCCTTTTGATGAGCAGATTTAGAAAAAATTGGATGAAGTCCAATGGATCAAAGTTTTTCTTTTGGGGTTAATACTTCCATATCCTGACCAAGAAATAATTATCCTTCCTGAGGAAACAGAACCATCCTAACTTTTCTTATAGAAGCTGTAGTATATTTTAAACATCTAGTCTATAATCTATCCCAAATTAATGTCAAATGCACCATCTGAAATAGAGGTTACGGTTTCCGTATGGATACCCAGGAAACATTCTGAAAAGACCCCTCCCACTTCCATCAAAGTACATATATTCCTAGGTCAGAATCAATCTGTACATATTGGCAAGTTTCTGCACTGTCTGCTCTGCTGCATTTGTGTATTTATCTATTCTTACAGTAATACTACACTGTTTCAATGTAGTCCAGAAGCATTTCTTCCTCCTCTATTTCTGCTTATCTATGATTCAAATTATTTTTAATTCTCATCAAATATTTTCTTTTTTTTTTTAAAAAGAGGGACAGTGAGAGAGACAGAGAAAGAGAGAAATAACTTTATTTAGTTTTTCACATGTCCTTAGTTGCTCCAACACTTAGTTGTGTACGTGGTGCTGGGGTTTGAACCCAGGTCCTTGTGCTTGCCAGGCAAGCGCCGAAACCACTGAGCCACCGCTCCAGCCCCATCAAATATTTTCTTAATATTAGAAAAAGTTTAGTAGGTAAGACTTGAATTTTCATTGCAGGAGGGTTTTTAATATTAACTCAATTGGGTTAGTAGAAAAAAACTTTAAATTTTCTATTTCTTCTTATTAAGTTTGATAAGTTGTATCTTTCAAGGAAATAGTCCATTTCATCTTAGTCCTCAAGTTAAATCTACTTTTACCTTTACAGCAATGACATTAAGTATAAATGAATTAAGTGTTCCAATTAAAAGGAAAAGATAAGTTTAAAGAAAGACTTCAGTGTTGATTAAAAGCATAACATTTAAATATATATACATACATATATATAATATCCAAGAAATTAGGCAGTTTTCTTAATATCTAAATATTGATAATCTTCTAGATAAATTGTTATTATTGATTTTTTTACTTAATTTAATTGTGCTTGGAGAACATATTCTCACATTTTCAGTCCTTCAAAATGTTTCAAGATTTATTTAGTAACCCACCATTAGGACTATCTTGCTGAAATTTCCATGTGCCCATAAAAAATGTGAAGATTTAGATATGATAATGTGATGATCAATTAAATCCACTTAGTCAAGAGACTTGTACAAATCTTCTATACCTTTAGTTTCTTTTTCATCTTTTTCACTATAAATTATTGAAATAGTGATGTTAACACCTGAAATTATGACTATGGATTTCTTTTATTTCTCATCATAGTTCTTCCAATTTTTTCTTTCATGCATTTTAAAGCTATATTGTGTGTGTGTGTGTGTGTGCGCGCGTGCGCGCATGTGTGTGTGCATATGTGTGTGATTTTGTATCCTATTTCTTTTTCCTGAGGTTTGGGAATTAAACCAGGATCTTGTACATGGTAAGCAAATGCTTTATATCTAAGCTACAACCCAGCTTTTTTATTTTATTTTTTCAACAGAGTCTCATTAAGTTACTTAGGCTGGTCTTCAATACCTGATCCTCTTACCTCAACCTCCCAAGTAGCTGGGATTACACCAGCTCATCACTCAGCCTGGCTCATTATTATGTATCCTTGATTATATAATTCTTTTATTATTATAAAGTAACCTAATAAACTTTAGAAAACACTTTGCTATGAAGTCCACCTTGCTTGATATTACTATAGTCACATCAGCTATCTTTTGCCTCATTTCTGTGTTCTTTTTAACTTCTCTCTCTCTCTAAATATATACATATATTATATATATATTTAAATGTTACGCTTTTAATCAACCCTGAAGTCTTCTTTTGTACCTATCTCTTCCTTTTAATTAGAACACTTAATTCATTGTTGTAAAAGTAGATTTAACTTTATTTGTTTCCACTTGTTCCCTCTATTATATAATCCTTTATTCTTTCATTTCTCCTTTCCTGTGTTTTTTTTAATGAATTAAGCATTTTAATATCCTATGCTAATTAGCTTATTTGCCCTTTAAGCAACTTTGGTGAGATATCCTTGATAAACAATGAACTATACTTCTTTATTATAGGTTGACATAATTAAGGCCTAGTTTTCTGGTTTGGACAGATTTAAACACCCATGAAATCACCACCACAGTAAATGTAATGAAAATATACATCAACTCAAAGATTTCCTGATTTCCCATTGTGATGATTCCATTTTCTTTATTGGCTAACTACCTACAATAAATCACAGTGTTTCACTCAAATTTGCCCCTTATATATAGGTAGAATTTTTGTAAAATGTGTTACAGAGCACCAGGTGTTAAATCCTTCATCTTCAAGTCTTCAGGTACTGAAGTCATTTTGGTACAACAAAATGAATGGGAACTTTCAATCTAATCAGAGATATTTATATACTTTCATCATAGTGAAAACCAGAATTATGAAGATTTCTGTTTACATACAGGATACTCAGCACTTAAAACAATTGTATTAGCATTTTATGTAATTTATTTATATCACTATGATTACCATATTACATCAATCTTTGAATCATTCTGATATACCTAAAATTAATTAATTTTATTTTCTGTTTCCTTGTACTTACCACATACAGCTACTTGAAACCACAACTTCCCAGGTTTGAGATTTTACATTGCATCAAATAAAGTCATAAATATGTGGTTCTTCATTAAACCTTCTGGAGTTCTATTGATTTAAAACTAATAAAAAGATCCAGAAATATATTGTCATCTGAATACAAAGACTGTGAGAGCTTTCGGATTGTATTACTGGATAAATTAGCCCCTATTCTAAAAATAAACAAGCAGAACCTGAAAAAAAATATTTGGAAACTTGTATAGAAGGTGTACATTAGAATTTATATCAGAATTAGAAGGGAGTTTGATCATGTCAAAAGGAAGGTTAATTCCTCCTCTGAGAAGTTGTTTCTATTTCTGCAATTTCACCCTGGAAAGAGCATCCCTCAGAGCCTGGTGGACCTGCTTGTTGCGCAGGGTGTAAATCACAGGGTTCAGCAGTGGGGTCACCACCGTGTTCACAAGAGCAGCCTCTCTGTTAGAGTCCAGCCTGCTCTCTTGCTTTGGTTTCACATATATAAAGACACAACTGCTATACATCAGCGAGAGGACCATGAGGTGAGAAGAGCAGGTGGAGAAGGCTCTCTGTCGCTCCTTGACTGATGGAAGACGCATGATCGTGACTGCTATGTTGCTATATGCAATGATGGTTATGATCAGGGATGTAAAAAGAACAAACAAAGCAAGGTTGAAGAACAGTATTTCAATAAATCCGGTTTCAGAACAGGAAAGATTTGTCAAAGGTCCAAAATCACAGAGAAAGTGCGGGATGACATTGGGGCCACAGAAGGATAACTGGGAAAGTATTACAACCGGAATCCCCATGAAGAGGAACCCCAGAGCAAAGCAGGCAGTGACCAGCAGGAAACACATCCTTGGGGTCATGATGGTTGGATAATGCAAAGGTTTGCAAATGGCCAGGTACCGATCCAGGGATAAAACTGACAAAAGAAAGAAAATTGTCGCCCCCAGAAAAAGAAAAATGAAATCTTGTGTGAAGCAGGCAGCAAAGGAAATTGTTTGCCTTCCCAACAGAAAGATGGTCAGCAACTTAGGAATAACAGTGGTTATAAGGCAGCACTCCACGAAGGAGAAACTGCTGAGGAAGAAATACATAGGCGTCTGGAGACGATGGTCTGCCCAGATTATTGTAATTATGACCACATTTCCCAGGATGGAGGTCAGATACGCAAGCAAGTGCACCAGAAAGAAGATGTGACCCAGGTGCTGGACTGCAGGAAACCCCTCCAGAATGAACTCCTGGACTGTTGTTCTGTTCCTTAAGTTCCACACCACCACCTTTTCCATCTCTTCAATCAACTGCTAGTGAGTTATTTGTCAGTGTCATGACTGAAGAATGGAGAACATGTAAGATAATTAAGCGTGGCAATTAGGCTTGTTCATTCTTTTACAATGTTTTATTTAATATGTTCATATTTCCCACTGTTAAGTAAAAAAAGTGATTATTTTTCATCTGTGACTATCTTTATATTACAGTGACCCAAAAATATTAAATAAATAAGATCTATGCATATAACTACCCATGAAGAATAATGTAAGTATAACAATATTAGTACTTTTCCTACATAGTTTATTCCATGTTGGAAAAAGTTAATCTTTTAGTTATATACTTGATCATGAAATATTTTCCTGGTAAGATAAAACTTATATCATGAATCCAAACACTGAATATCATGAAAGGAAAATTATAACTTAACAAAAACAAACTGGGACTGTGGGTGCAGTTCTATGTCAGAAAGTTTTTCTAGCATATATTAAGCTCTGGGTTTGATATCCAGCACCACAGCAAATGAACATAATGAACTTACGATCATGGAAGTCTGCCATCCTCTAAGAACATTTCTTTATCCTATTTTAGTGTTTATTTCCACATTTGGAACCATTATATTATTAGTAGGAAAATATTCTGTGGTTCCAATTGCAGCCAACTTCTTGGTGACTCAACCAGGCCATTTAAATTTAGATCCTGGGTTAGATCAACAAAAGACAAGTATTTTACCTTTATCCCGACTTGTCAGTCTCAGGGAGATAGTCTATGTTCCAACCCTTCCAGTCCATGTTTTTAAGGAAAGACTACAAAAACAAACAAACAAATAAACAAACAAAAAAAAAACAGAAAGAAAGATTGCATGATTCAATTCTAGCAATTATTTTTTGACTCATTTTTCCTCCTATTACCAAAGTAGAATAAATATTCTTTTTCCCCCTTTAAATCTCTAAAATTCTCTTATGTGAGCTTTGTCATTCTGAGCAACTAATATTCCCTGATCTCTGAATTAGGTGACTGATTTAACCAAATGAAATACTTCCACATTTTTAGCATGAGAGATCAGCTTAAAAAGAAGCTGCTTCAGTTTACAATGAATGAATGGTAAAATATTCCAATCACACTAAGGCCACATTCTCACCCACAGACAGATCACAATAAACAGAGATATATCCTTTGTTCTTGTACTCTTCCTAAAATACTAAAATGCTGGTGTAAGCCAATGAAATATAAGTAAAGAAACACTTGCACTTGTTGTGGCCTTAATTTGTCTCAATGAAAATTCAATATGTGCATCATCTTTGCTAATCATCCCTTCAAAGAATTCTCTTCCAAGCCTGGGATAAACTAAAGTGATGGCTCAGTAGAAATCATGCATGATGAAATCCTGGCGAAGAAAGAAAAACACATATTTCCTCAATGTTCTTCTGGAACTTGGGAGTAAGTTCATTTGGAAACTTTAATAGCCTCCTTGCATCTCCAGGACTCCCAGATCTCCTTACTGTTCCTGCTCTTGCACCAGTCACCCTAGCAGGAGAGCTTACTTACAGGGTAAATAAGCGCTCAAGGACAGGATGTAGACTACAGATTCCTTATTCAAATTGACTCCTTCTTTTACATAGATATGCTTTCTTTAAAATGTACTGCAGGACATTAGGTTTGCTAGTCTTTTACCTCTCTGGATTCGGAAGGATACCTACACCACCAGGAGTAGAAATGAAAATGATAGGAATTTGTCCCAATATATGTTTAGCATTGGACTGTCTCTTGACACTGATCTGGATCCACCAATGGGCAGTCCAATACACAACAGACATCATTAAGAGAAGATAGAACATAAACATCTAGCGACCAACGTCCCTGTAAGATCCCTGGTGGGTGGGTAAGACCCCTAATAGGGATTTTGTAAATAGAAAATTATTTCTACTGCTCAAAGTTTCTCTCTCATTATTATGTATGAAAATGTAATCCTATGGACCAAGTATAATAATTATCTGAGTTGTCCTCCATGAAAATATGACTACATATAATCTCCCCAGTGTTTAATTTACAAAGTTGAAAATTCCATTATGTTTCTGAGGTGAGATGGAGATGAAAGGCCAAATGTGGAGAACTGGACACCCACACAACAGTAATGAATTGGAGCTCCTACTTACTCTGCCAGGGTAATGTCAAAGAAAGTCATAAAAAGCATTAGGTTTAAATGAGTCAGATCCTTATAAGATAATACTTCAAATGCACACTTTCAGTTGAAAACCATTTCTCATACCAAGAACTATGAAGACCTTACCTTGAATTTAAAAAGACAATCTAGGGCTGGAGTGGTGGCTTGGTGGTTATGGCACTTGCCCAGAATGTGCAAATACACAGGTTCAAACCCCAGCACCCATGTACACAACTAAGTGTCAGAGCAATGAAAGCCATGTGAAAAACTCAATAAAATTGATTCTCTCTCCCTTTCTCACTGTCCTTCTATCTTTAAAAAATAAATAATAAGACAATCTATAGACACCAACATCAACATAATAAGAATTTAGAATTATATGGAATAATTTGAAATAGCCATCATAAAAATGTCTCACTAAATTACAAACGTACTGAACCAAACTTTTTAAAAAATAGATACTCTCAATAAAAAATAAAAGTTTCAATGGAGAAACAGAAGAATCAACTAAAAATTTTGGAACTGAAATAAATAATAACTGAAAATTTAAAAGCTCCATTGATGGTCTCAGCAATAGCATAGAGGGAGCAAATGAAAGTAAATGAACTGAAGGTAGAGTAATAGCAACTACCCCATCTGAGCAACAAAAAGATAGAGGACTTTTAAAAAAAAGTAAATAGAATCTCATGGATCTGTGGGTGGGCATGGAAAGTGGCAGCCGGCCAGAATGGCAGGCAGGGAAAATGGCGTTGGACCTTCGCCAGGCAGCTGGTTTTGCGGGCTAACTGGAAGTTCATGATGGGGTTGGTCCTTCAGAAATTGGCTGGAAAGTCCATCAATCCATTGGAGCTTGTCCACTAGCATCCAGATTGGCTGTTGTTTTCCCGGGCAAGCTGCCCTTTGCCCTGCCCCTTAGCCAGCAGGCATGGCCTCAGTGTCTTGGCTGAAGCCATGCCCCCAGCCAGGGCCATGATGCTGTGAAGTGTGGGCTAGCTGAAGCCACACCCCCAGCCAGCCTAACAGGAAGGAAATGCTAAAGATTGGAGCAAAGATAAAAACAAATTTTAAAAAATCAGAAAAACAAATCAGGAAAATGAGTTAAATTTCTGAAAGCGATAAAAATTTGACAAACACCTAGATATATTGACTAAGAAAAAGAGAAATTGATTAACTAAAATCAGAAATTAAAAGGAAGCTATTACAATGTATGCCACAAAAATCAACAGGATTATAAGAGAATATCAAACAACTATATACCAACCAACTGTATGACCTAGAAGAAGTAGATGAATTCCTAAAGCAACAAACCTAATAAGACTAAATCATAAAGAAATTGAAAATGTGAACAGGCTGATAACTGCAAAGGAAATTTCTCTATTTGCAAAATATAAGATTCTACATGGAGGAAATTCCAAAGAATCCACCAAAAAAAATACTAGATTTAATATA
Source organism: Aplodontia rufa (assembly GCA_004027875.1). Lineage (NCBI taxonomy): Eukaryota > Metazoa > Chordata > Mammalia > Rodentia > Aplodontiidae > Aplodontia > Aplodontia rufa. Next base: position 1,074 of record PVKS010024080.1, on the reverse strand, counting down.
TGAACATATGAACGCAGTAAAGCTCCAGGGTACAATATTAACACATGAAAAGCAGTGTGTTTCTATACATCAATAATTATGGGTGTGGTAATTTGCTTGATTGTAGTAAGCACTTTACTATGTTCATATATATCTAGATAAGTATATAAGATCATCATGTCAAACACCTTAAATATACACAATAAAACAATGTAAGCCCTATCTGATAACAAACTGCAGCTATTTAAGATATGAACCAAAATAAAGGATGCAGAATGAAGCTGTGCTTAAAAAAATATTGATATTAAGCACTGAATTCATTTAAATATAGAACCATCACTAAGCAACTGTGAAATTTATGGTTTCAGGACAGAATACAGTAATTTAAGATAATGTCTAGGATTGAAATTACTGTGGCAAGGGATTCCGGCAGATATTGCCTAACTGCAAATCAAGTAAGTGCTTTCTATGATTAAACGCATCTATTTTGGTATTTTCAACTCTAAGTAAACAATGATATGATCTTGTTTCATATTTTATTTCTTTAATTAATGAGAGGTTGAACAGTTCTTTTCACTAAATTTGGTTGTTTTTTTAAAGCTAATTTACATGGGATCTTTGTATATTTTAAAAAATCTTTTATTAAGGAGATGAATACAATCATAAATGCATATAAAGTAACATTTTGATATGCATATGTTCATAAACTAAAATTATCCCCACATTGCCCTTACCCCAGTCTCTTGATTCTTCTATATTTCACCCCTACAAATTATATAAAAGCTTAAAATGTGAATTTTCCAGAAAATGATTGCATAACTATTATTTGAATTTTTCAGGGGGATAAAGAGTATGCTACAGTTTTTTTAATTTTTTTTTTTATTTTTTTTTTTATTTTTTTTGAACAACCTTACAAGATTTTAACAAAATAATATAAAATGTGTATAAAATGTGTAAATATTCTGGATATTGTAATTATCCCCAGGAGTGCCCCCCCCAATTACCCTCCCTTATCCCTCCCTTCCCTTTCCCTTTATAGCTCTAAAAAAAAGTATTAGATTATAAAGCATTACATCTTATCTGGATTTAACTCAT
>PVKS010024079.1:0-31536 GCA_004027875.1 Aplodontia rufa | reverse complement strand
CGGTCCTCTGGGGCGGGGTCTGTTTGGAGCGGGCGTGCTGGGGGCGGGTGGGGCCTCGCCGGCCACCACCTCCTGGCTGCCGAATCTGGTTCTCCAGTCTTGCCCAACCTCGGACTTCCGCGGGAGCCTCCGCCGCGGAAGCCAGGCCGCCCGCGCCCTTGCCCTGACCCTCAGGCAGTGTCCGCAGGGCCCTGCCCTCAGGCGGTGTCCCCAGGTCACCCGCGCGCAGAAGGCTCCCACTGTGCCGCCTGAAAATGCTCGAGGACCCGGGTTCGAACCCCAGCACCAGTTACACAACTAGGCGTCAGAGGAACTAAAGCCAGATAGAATAAATAAAACTGATTCTCTCTCTCTCTCTCTCTCTAAAAAATAAAGATGGGACTGGAGCGGTGGCGCAGCGGTATGGGCTTGCCTGGCGTGTGTGAGGACCCAGGAATAAAGTTGATTCTCTCTCACTCACTCTCCTTCTCTTTAAAAACAAATAGGGGCTGGAGCAGTGGCTCAGCGGTTAGGGCACTTGTCTGGCATGCGTGAGGATGCGGGTTCGAACCCCAGCAACAATAAAAGCCACATGAAAAACACTAAAACTGATTCTCTCTCTCTCTCTCTCTCACTGTCCCTCTCTCTTGAAAAAAATAAATAACGATTAAATAATAAAAATGGCTGGGGAATGTGGCTCAGTGGTAAAGTCCCCTGCTTCAATCCCCACTACCAAAAAAACAAAAACAAACAAACAAACAAAAACAAAATGCCGAAACAGGCCAGGGCAGGTGGACTCTTGAGGCCACCAGGTAGCCAGACACAGGCTGGGACTAGGCTTGACTGGTCCAGCCACAGCCTCAGCCTCAGGAGCACATTACTGCCGTGGCCTGGCCAGGCAGAGGTGGCTGCCCTCACCTCCAGGGAAGGTTCAGGAAGCTGCAGGGTGGGAATCCTGAACCACCGCAGACTGTGGCAAGAATGTCCAGGTCCCACCCTACCCACAGGGATTCTGCCCTCTGCCCAGAATCCACAGGGATTCTGCCCTCTGCCCAGCTCAGCCTGGGGTTGACATCCATGAAGTGGCCAGCCCAGAGTCTCTAGCACAGGGGTCTCTCATGTGCCTGGGGACCCAGGGCCCCACCCCAAGGCCATCGTGTTCCCTTCTGTTCTCAGAATCCATTGCTCCCCAATCCAGGCCCTGAGTGCTCCTGGGAAGGGGGTGAGGACAGGAAAGGCTGCAGGCCAGCTGGGAGTCAGCAGGTGGCCTCCTGGCAGTCCTGGCCGAGGCCAGCAGCCTACTGCCCTGACTTGCTCTGGGGCTGGCACATGGCAGGTGCTGGGCACATGGGCGGCTGTGGTTTGTCTCTGTCCTCCCTGGGCCAGTGCAGGGGGTAGAGGCTAAGATGGTGTGCAACCCACCCCTGAAGGGACTGCGATCTGCTTCCCTCCGCTCCCTACACCGCACCCTGAGAAGATGCCAGTTTCTAACTGCACAAAGGCATCTAGCTGTGAATCTTGGTCGCCTCAGCCCTTTACTCTCCTTAAACATGTCCCATTCCCACACCTGACAGTTTCCTAACTGTGACCAGTGTTAAAGCAGGAAGTCCCCAAGGCCTCGAGCCAGAGAGCCCACTGGTCTCATAGAGAAACCCAGCACCTTGTCCACAGGGGTCTTCTCCAAGGGGCTGGGGTCTTGCTGCAATAGCCAGCTGTGTGCGTCAGGAGGGTTGGGAGGTCAGGTACTACCAGGCTGGAGGAGGCGACTCCTCAGCTGTGCACAAATGTCTCTGGTGTCCAGCTGCAGGCCCTTCTTGGCATTTCAGAAGGGGCCCTAGCAGGGAAGTGCCCCTCACCTTGGCTGTGCCCCACCTGCAGAGAGGTTGGGGGAGGGCTTGAGTTTCTGCCCCAGAAGAAGGTGGGGACCTGGGACCCCATAAGTGCTCCAGGTGCGGGTAGAAGACAAGCGGCTGGCCTCAGGGGGCCTGGGATCCGAGGGCAGGACTCCTCCCTACTTCCCTGCGTAGGTCCCTGCTGGACATGCAGGCATGGGGGGCACAGCCCAGGGTGCCCTTCCCACCTGGGTTGCACAGTGGGGCACTAGAGGGGGCTCTACTGTGTTCCCCAAAGAGATCTGTCCCCTCAACCCCAGCATCTGTGAACCTGCTGTCATCTGATGGTAGAGTCTTGCTCTGATGTGACAGGGGAAGGAGTTTTCAGATGGCATTAGAATGGGCCCTAAATTCCATGACCCCTGTCCTGATAAGACAGAAGAGACAGACCCAGGGAGAGGCCACATGAAGATCACATGATGACAGAAGATCCATGGACTCATGCAGCCAGAATCAAGGGGAGCTGAGACTGTGGGAGGCAGCAGCTGGAGGAGGCCTAGGCAGCTCCCCTCAGAGACCAGGAAGGGCCCAGCCCTGTCCACACCTTATGTCAGACTCCTGGCCTCCAGACTATGTGCACATAGTGTCTCCTTCTCTAAGCCACACGGTTTGTGGCACTTTTCTGGGACAATCCCAGGACACCTGTATGGAAGGTGAGCTGCCCATCACAGGAGGCACGGAAGGCCAGGGCTGGGGACCAGAGGGTACATCAGTTCTGAGGTGCAACACACTGGTTCCATTCACTGTTGTTTGTGGCACTGGGGATTGAACCGAGGGTGCTTTACCACTGAGCCACATCCCCAGCTCTTTCAGGTTTTGTTTATTTTTTTTTTCAGGGCTGAGGACCAAACTCAGGGCCTTGCGCTTGCTAGGCAAGCACTCTGCCACTGAGCTAAATCCCCAACCCCATTTCAGGTTTTATTTTGAGACAGGCTCTTGCTAAGGTGCTGAAGCTAGCCTCAAACTTGAACTTGCAATCCTCCCGCCTTGGCCTCCCCAGTCGGCTGGGAAGCTTTGATTCTCCTCCCTAGATGGCTGGCACCAGGCAGGGTATCCTTTACCCACTTACAGATGCAGATACTGAGGCACACAGAAGGAAACCCTGAATCCACAGGTGTCCTGTGGCCTCTCCAGCCCCTCCACCCTCCAAAGACTTCAGTTTTGGCAAAGGACATCTTCATAGGTTCAGGCACCTTTAAACAGTGCAGCAAGCCTGGAACAGGTGGACATCCCCTGCCACCACCCTCAGCTGACATCCTAGCCTCTGGTTTGAGGACCAGGGCAGGCAGGCCCTCCACCTGGGAAGTAGCTGTGGCCCCAGGGTGACCCTGCCCAGATGACATCCAAATCCCAGGCATTCAAAATGTCCCAAGACTTAGCTGGGTGTGGTGATGCACACCTGTAATTCCAGCAGCTCAGGAGGCTGAGGCAGGAGGATGGAGAGTTCAAAACCAGCCTCAGCAACTTAGCAAGGCCCTAAGCAACTTGGTGAGACCCTGTCTCAAAGTAAAATATATAAAAGGGCTGGGTGCTGGGGATGCGACTCAGTGGTTAAGTGTTCCTGGGTTCAATTCCTGGTACCAAAAAAAAAAAAAAATGTCCCAAGACCTGGCTCCCAGTTGTCTTCTTTCTGGGTAAAAAGGCACCCGCCCCACCCCTCCAGCCATCACACTGAGCCAGGAGTTTGCAGGGCGCTGCTTGCTCTGCTCCACCCATGCTTGCCAACTTGAACTTGGATAAAACCACCAGGGTCCCAGAGACCTGAGCACCTGCCCCATGGGCTCCCAGAGAACTCTGCAGCCTCTGAAGTTCGCCTGGTCTTGATCATCTCGGGTAAAGACCGACCTCCAAGCCCACTCACAGAGGACAGAAACAGACCCTGGTGGATGGATCCCTGTAGGTCAGCAGCCCAGGGAGCAAGAACGTGAGATGGAGCCAAGGAAGCAAGTGCTCTCCTTCCTCACGCCAAACCAGGACGCCCACAAGTCCCTGGGTGGAGAGGGGGCCTCGCTGGGACCCTGTGTGCCTGTGACGTCATCCTGCTGGGGGCGCGGCAGGGTGGGGTGCAGCAGTTCCTGTGCTGGGGGAAAACATGGGACAGAAGGAGGAAGTGCCAGTGGCTGGGCACATCAAAGGAGGAAGCAGTGGCGGATTTTCCCCAGGTGTGGCCCCAAGTATAAAGAACCACGCACCTAGGGCCTCCGGCAGGTGTGAGCTGCTCCAAGCCATGCCTGCCACCGCCGCCACCCCTGTGCTGGTGAGCCCTGCACCTGCCCAGGCCCCTGGGGGTGCAGAACAGCCTGGCGGGTCAGGGCTCGGAGCCCCGGGGTGGGTGCTGAAAAGGGACTGGGAAGCCCCAATCTGGGGAGGCTGGGTGCCAATCCTGCCCAGGACCTAGAAGCCCCGGTGTGCTGGGTGCCTTACTACTGAGGAGCTAGTCTCTCTGGGCCTCGTTTTCCCCATCTGCAGAGGACAGGCCATACCGTGTTTCCACCAGGAAGGGCAGGTTGCAGGGAGCGAGGTGCCCTTTCTGTGGGTACAGACTAACCGTGTGTCTGCCTGTTCCCCAGCTCCTCCCTGGCATCCTGCTTCTGGCCTGGCTGCCCACCAGCCTGGCCCACCACGGCCACCCACTCTGGGGAGCCCCCCAAGCCTACAGGACCCCACGCTGCTACTCAGCTGAGGAACTGCCCCGTGGTCAGCCACCCCCACACCTGCTGGCTCGAAGTGCCAAGTGGGAGCAGGCCCTGCCCGTCGCCCTGGTGTCCAGCCTGGAGGCAGAGGGCCAGCGGAGGCAGCACAAGGGGCTTCCGGCTGGAACTCAGTGCCCTGTGCTACGGCCAGAGGTGCTGCTGCAGGCAGACACTCACCAGCGCTCCATCTCGCCCTGGAGATACCGGTGAGGGTTGCAGGGTCCCTGCTGCTGAGGTGGGCAGGGCGGCTCCTCTCCCCATCCTCCTATCCACCCCATCCGCCACCAGCCAGGGAAGGGAGGCTGTGTTATCTGACAGGACCTCAGCCAGACCTTGGCTCCCAGCCCTGGGGAGGGTTCTGACCCCCAAACCTGTGCCCTGGTGCTCTTGAGGGCCCTGGAGAGACACAGACGACCAATGGCTGTAGGCCTAGCCCCTCTGGGGCTGCACCTTCCTTCCTGCCAGCAATGCCTGGTGGGGAGGAGGCTGCGATGCTGGGGAGGCCCCTGGAGCCTCACCACCCTGTCCCCACAGCATCGACACAGACGAGAACCGCTACCCTCAGAAGCTGGCCTTTGCCGAGTGCCTGTGCAGGGGCTGCCTCAGCGCCAGGACTGGCCAGGAGACGGCTGCGCTCAACTCCGTGCAGCTGTTCCAGAGCCTGCTGGTGCTGCGCCGCCGGCCCTGCACTCCCGCTCCTGACAGGGAGGGGTCCGAGTCGCCGGGGGCCTTTGCCTTCCACGCCGAGTTCATCCGAGTGCCGGTGGGCTGCACCTGCGTCCTGCCCAGGTCAGCACGGTGAGGCCGTGGCTGCGTCCCCACCCCTGCGGGTGGCGGCTCCTAGGCCAGGCGTTCCCTGAAGAGCGCTTGCTATTTATGTGTATTTATTTTTATTTATATGACTGGGGCAGGGCCGCCTGGGATCCCACAGCTCCCCGTGCAGTACCTGGTACCTCAGTACCTCGAGGCTGGCTAGGCATGCCCCGTGTCCGGAGGGGTCACTCCCGATGGCTGCCCAGCCTCGGTTTGCCCTCTCACCAAAAGACGCAGTAGGCTGGAAGGAACAGCCTCTCTCCTCAGACTCACAGCCACGGCAAAGGCGCTGAGCACCTGCCCTGCTGGCTCCTGCCCACTTCCCAGCGCTGGTCTCAGGCAGGTCCACCGGGTCCAGCTGCCCCAGAAGGACAAATTATCTATTTTCTTAAACAATTATTTATTTCAACTGTAAATATGATATTAAATGGATACAATTCAGTGGCTCCTGGCCCTCCCACCCAGCAGGTTCCCACTCCATCAACAAGTCTGAAGGCACACACCTGCAATCCCAGAGACTGAGGCCGGAGGAGTGCAAGTTCAAAGCCAGCCTCAGCAACTTAGCAAGGCCCTAGATAACTTAGCAATACCGTCTCAAAATAAATAAAATAAAAATGGTTGGGGATGTGGTTCAGTGGTTGAGTTCCCCTGGTTCAATCCCTGGTGCTAGGAATTAAAAACAAAAACAAACAAACAAAAGTCTGTGCAGGACACTGGGTGGGGACGGCCCTGAATGCATGGGGCACAGTGCCCTGCCAGTGGAGAGGGTTTTCCCATGTCCTGGGTGTGGAAATGGGTGTTGCTCCTAAGGCCAAGCCTCGACTCACATCAGTTAGGACCTGGAGCACTTGGGGTCATCTCTGAGGACAAGGGCCAAGGTTGTCCCCTCCTCTGCAGGATCCACAGCAATCACTACAGCCCCTTCCAGGGTGAGCCTGCCAGGCCCCACCCAGCAGGGACCCCCTGCTGAGCAGGCCCGACCCAGGCCTGGGCGCCCCTCAGGCTGCTGTGCCCCCACCGTTGGAGTACCTGGCTCTGGGGCCCTGGAACACTGTCTCAGTGGTGGGCAGGGCACCCAATTGGGGCTGCTGAGGGCCTCGGCTTCCTGCCTGTGACCGCAGGCCTACCCAGGTTGACACTGTCCATGGGCCACTGGGCTGTTGTCGCGACCCCACCCCCACACCTGACCAGTTGTTTGCAGCCACTGATCAGCACCTACTGTGTGCAATGTGTGTCAGAGAAGCAACTGTGAACAAGGACACATGTCCTGGAACACAGAAGGTGGTTTCAGAAGGCTTGGGGGTGGGGCTTTGCCCAGAACCTGGGAGGGCGCTGGTTGAGCTCCCCAAGGTGGCCAGCCCAGGGTGCTGAACAGGGCAGTGGACAGAACCGGCCTTCCCCACCAGACAAGGGCCAGGAGGGCAGAGGACAGGGGAGACTTCTGAGCAGTCACAGGCCCTCAGGGGTGTACTGGGGCCATGAGGGCTGGAGGCTGGAGCACAGCAGGTCAAAGGGGCCGCAGTCATGAGGGAGGGTGAGGGCCAGGTCGGGGCTGTAGCTTCTGGGCTCTGCGCCTTCCTTAAGGTGGCTTGGGTTTGAATGGTCGCCTGGCGGGTCATGGTGCTGGGCCTGGCCAGCGGCGAGGGCAGATGGGGGCCCGGGTAGGGGCGGAGCTGGAGGTCGGCAGGTCCGTTGTGGGCCCACGGAGGAGGCAGCGGCCAGCGCGGCCCTAGGTGCTCACTTGCCCGCGCCCTCGGGCTAGATGGCCCCGGGCAGCGCCCCCAACCTTAGTGGACCTAGTTCTGAGCCGGTGGCAAGCGGGCGAGGCCTCAGCCTGCAGACCGGAAGGGCGCCAGAGGCAGCGTCCCGGGGCGCGGGCAGTGCGCAAGGTGCCCCGGCTTCCTCCCTGCCCTCGGGCCGCCTCACCTCGGGGCCAGGCTCCTAGTGGAGGCTCCAGCGGAGGCTGCAGGGATGCTGGCCACGCGGAGGAAGAGCCACACGCGCTAAGCGGTCACTGCGTTTATTAGGGGCGCGGCCGCCCCCTTGCGGCCACGCGGGGGGGTGCAGGCGAAGTCACACGACCTCGTCGGTCACCGGAATGGGGTTGACCTGGGCCCCTGCCGCCGCTTCCTCGCTGGGCTTCTTGCGGGCCTCCACCGGGGGCCGGGGCGGGGGATTGCTGGGCGGCTGCTTGATGGTGCCTCCAACCTGCGGCCGCTCCTTGGGCTTGGGCTCGATGGGGGTCCACTGCTCGCCGCGGATGGCCGCCTGGGGAGCAGAGAAGGCCTGGGCCATTCTGCAGGCCACCCACTCCCTTCCTTCTGGACACCACCTCACCAGGGGCTCCACAAGGCCCACTCTCTAGGAGTGATGGGAGAGGGCTCAGAGAGGTTAAGCGGCTGGCCTGGGGCCACACAGCTAGGAGCTGGGCAGGACGGGCCCCACAAGGGGATGGGTGGACATGGATCCCACTGGTTTCTGTCTTCTGGAGGCCACTTCCAGGTGGAAATTCCAAAACCCACAGGGTTCCCAGGCCTCCTGTAAGGGAGGCCTCCTGGGGATGCAAGGGGCCCTCTTCTGCCTGGTGGGTGACAGCTGCTTGCCCTGGACCCACCCTGGCCCACAGCCTCGGTGGGCACTGGGGCATTTCTGCATAGCTGCATGTGGGGGCTTCTGGAGGATGCACAGCAGGGGTTCAAACTGCAGGGGATTTGCTGAACTGGAAATGGGCCCCACGCCAGGAAGCGTCCACAGCAACAGGCCCAGTGCAGAGGGTGTGCGTTTCAAATTCACAGCTCATAGTATGTGGCAGGTAAAAATGTCTGTCATAGCACAAACCACAGACAGCAGATGACATTGACCTCTGTGATCCCACCCCTACTGGTGCCAGCCTGATGCTAGCAGAGGAGCAGGCAGGAGAAACCCTGATGCTGGGAGTGGGGAGGGACCTAAACAGCACGACATAAGGCAGGCAGGCCACCCGTGCTCGTGGTCCAAAGGGACTTCACAGACCAGGTAGGATGGGTGCTGTCCACGCCCAAGACCCAAGAGACCAGCAGACACGTGGAATTCCCGCACACGGACAAGGGACAGATGAAGCCAACAGGGAGATGTGCCAGGCACAAACTGGCAACTTACAGGAGAGCACCCTCAGGAAGTGGGCGCCCAGGCAGGCTCAGAACCAGGGCAGAGAGCAAGCCAAAATCCATACCTGTCTGTGGCAAGACAGGGGGTGCAGGGCAGGAACGGGGGTGTGTGTGTGGGCAGGAACAGAGGGGTGTGGGGCAGGAAGGGGAGTGAGGGGCAGGAGTGGGGTGTGGGCTGGAACAGTGGGTGCAGGGCAGGAAAGTGGGGTGCAGGGAGGGAAAGCAGAGTGAGTAACAGGAATGGGGGTATACAGCAGGAACGGTGGGTGCAGGGCAGGAGACCCTCACAAAGGTCACTGTGTCACAGGAGCACCAACAGGCACCACGGTAGTCACTCTCCCCAGGGAACCCAGTGGGGGCTTTGGTGGAAACTGCGGTTCCTGGGCCTCAAGGGCTCCTTGGAGCTGCAGATGGAGCCCCCTGTTGGGGCAGAGGGGACAGTGAGGAAAAGGAGCTTGAAATGCACCCGAGCTGGGCGGACCATGCAGCTGAGTGGCCCAGCAGCCAAATCACCTCTCTGAGCTTGCACCTCTTCACCCACCCACTGCACGGGGCTGAGGTGAGGCCCAGGCAGACTCTGGCCCTAAAGGACAGCTGCCACTAGGGCCGCCGGCAGACTCCGGCTCCTCTGGCAAACAGAGCTCCTGGCCCGGACTCAGCCGCAAGGGGAGCTGACCACAGAGGACACACTCACCAGCAGGTAGATGACACTGGCAATGGCCAGGCAGACGGTGCCCAGGATGGTGGCCAGCAGGAAGCCTGCAGGCACTGACAGCCTGCAAGAGGGCAGGAGGGAGCAGACACAAAGGCCATCAGGAACGGGCCCCAAGACCTGGGGACAGGGCTGACTGCAGATGTGCAGTCCATAGGACCCCAGATAGGGCCAAGGCTCTGCCTCAATTTGTATTCTAGCTCTTGGACACTTGTCCTTGGATCCCAGCCACCACCTTAGGAAGCCTAGCAGCTGTAATGACCTCATGTAGCCTTCCGGCCATCCCAGAAACAGCCCCTAGTAACTGCAGGAACCTGGGGACCGGGCAAGAAATGCCCAGCTGAGCCCAGTCAGCCAAGACATGACTTCTGCAGTCTCAGCTGCTATTGTCAGGGCGAACTGTCATACAGAGTGGACAACAGAGGTCAGGTGTGGCTGGACACGGGGCTCCTGACCCCTGGGGGACTCACAGGAGGTGCAAGAGGGCCCGGACGTAGTAATTCCTGGTGAGGGGCCCGAACAGCTTCACCACCGCGGTCATGTACTTCTGTCCACTAGAGTCAGGGGAAGGAAAGCGTGGGGTCGGGGCCACACCGACGCAGGACCCTGCCCCACCACCCACCCAGGTCTCCAGCCACTTTGCGCCCCCTGCAGTTGGGGCCACTCACCACCGCTCCATGGTGGATCCCTTCTTCCTCCTTCCCCGCGGATACTCGAGCAGACACACGAACACACCTGCCGCACTGTACAGCGGGTTAAGGAGCAGTCCTGCCAGCCCGTGAGTGACAGCAAGCCCCCTTGGCTCAGGTGAGGACAGAGTGGTGCAGCCACCACCTGAAGTCACGCACCCAGGACGCAGCCATGCGACTTCCACAGGCCTGTACCCTCCTGCCCCTTGCCAGGTCAGTGGGTCTGTCTGGCTGGCAGGACTGGGGGGTGCAGAAGGGTCCAACACACGGTTGAATAGGAGGCCTCAGTACCAGCCTTAGGGCACTGACACCTCCCTGTGTCCCCCAAGGCTAGGCCTGGCACCTGCCTCTGACAGCTGTGGCCTCCAGAAAGTGGTGTCCCTGCTTTGGGACTTGGTTTTAAAAACTGCTGCCAGAGCCCCCTGAAGGTCAAGCAGGACACCACTGGCGCTCTGCAAACTCAAGCGCCGCGTCCAGAGGAGTGGGCACCTCTGACCCCGCTCTGGGCCAGTGCCACCCACGAGGCTCCAGCAGAAGGATACATGGAGTAGGCGCCAAAGTACCACTGGGTGAAGCGTCCCGCGGTGGCCACGATGCCCCCCGTGATGAGGACTGTGGGGAGGAGGGGGTTAGGAGACAGTGCCACCGCAGGCACTGCCCAGGCCCTGCAGGGCTCAATCCCAGAGCCACCCAGCCACGTTGGTCCCTTGCAGACAGCGGAGCTGCTGGAGTGACTGGATGGGGTGAGGAGAGTCCTGAGTAGAGAAGGAGGCGGCCCCTGGGCTGCCGCTGTCCTGTCTAGGGCCCCGCCTAGTCCCTGCCACGGCCTGCCTCGGGCTCTGACTGCATGTGTGGCTGTGGGTTTCCACATGGTGGTGGCCCTCCTCAGCCCTGTCCTTTCACCTCCACCCATCGGTCTGCTCCTGCGCACTGAGCTTGTGTTGCTTAGTTACCCTCAGCTCTGTGTGCTCTGGCTTTCTGGATCCTTCTGTAAACAGCATGTACCTGGATATCCTCTCCCCTGTAATTTATATTACACTACCACTTTTGGGGATGCAATATTTAACACTAGCCATTTTAAGGTGCACTGTTCAGCAGCAATAAGTCCACCCACACTGGCATGCCCAAGGCCCTGGGTTCCATGCCCAACACCGCAAACGAACTAAAATTACACTAAAAAACTACCCTGAGGGCTGGAGCTGTGGCTCAGTGGTTGGAGCACTTGCCTGGCATGCACAAGGAGGTGGGCTCAAACTCCAGCACCACGTACACAACTAAGAGTCAGAGAAACAAAGGCCAGATGAACAAAATAAAATTGATTCTCTCTCTCTCTCACTATCCCTCTCTACCTTAAAAAAATAAAATAAAAAGTACCCTCAGTGCCCAGCAGCCCTCAGATGGGCAATGAGCACACACAGGCAGCGGCATGGGACCCAGTGCTCTGCAGCCTCAAGGGTCCTGGGCCCCGAGTCTGGCTTCTGCAGCTTAATGTGACACTGGAGCCCCCCATGCTGTGTGTGGCAGTGGCCTGTTTGGTTTTTTCCTTTTTTTTTTTTTTTTTTTGTACTAGGGATTGAACCCGAGGATGCTTCACCACTGAGCCACATTCCCAGCCCTTTTTCATATTTTGTTTTGAGACAGCGTCTTGCTAAGTTGCTTAGAGACTCGATAAATTTCTGAGGCTGGCTTTGAACTTGCGATCTTCCTGCCTCAGCCTCCCAAGTAGCTGGGAGCACAGGCGTGTGCCCCGCACCCAGAGTGGTTTTCCACTGCATGGACCAGTCCTTCATTTACACATTCGTCTGTGTCTGGGACACTGGTGGTTTTGGTTTGTGGCTAGTGTAGGTAGCGTTTGCTTCTTGACCACCATGACGGTGTGTGGGAGATATTTTACTGACTGTGATTGCAGATGATTCCGACTGGCCATCTGCTCTTGACTTCTCACTTTACCTAAAGTGCTTCCGTGGCTTCCGCTGAGTGTCTCAAACTCTACTTGATCTTCCCTTGCACAGCAGTGGAGGTTGCCCATTACATTTCAGCCCTCCCCACTGTTCGCTGTGAGATTCCATCAGAAGTTGAAGGCGATTCTGCCTGGGCCAGTGCCTCCCCTGCTGCCTCCCCATCACACGTGCTGTCTCGCTGAAATGCCTTCAACATGACCATGTTCCTGCTTCCCAAACTGTCCCAAGAACAGCTGAACTTCTCACTTGCCCAGGATCGAATCAAGTTGCCTAATTTGGTTGGCACACCTCGCATCTTTCCAAATCTACGGCACTTGCCTACCCTTGACGTATTTGCTTTTTATGGCCCCAACATGTTAAAATTCTTGTAGAATGTCCCACATTTGTCTAGTTGCTTATCAAGGTATCATTTCTTCATTCTTTGCTTTTTGAATTAGCACTAAGCCTTAGTTGGACTCAAAAACATTTTTGGCAAGAATTCTCAAATGGAGTGTAGGTGTATTTCCTATTCTCCCACTGAGAGGTGTATAATACTAAGGCATTCCATTATTTATTCTTACATTTGAAAATAAATTTCCAATATTTAAGGTTATTTTGAAATCCTTCTTCCTGAACCACAGGATAGACTTCAGAATGTTTAACTTCATTCTCACTCCAAAATCACTCATTATTATTAATTATTTAATTGACAACTTATTTGCCAATCTTTTCATTCTTGCATGCCAGTTCTTTCTCCTGGATCCAACTTCCCTCTTGCTGAAGGACATCCTTTAGCAGTCTTTGCAGTAAGGGTCTTTTAGCGGCAACTCTCTGTATACCTAACAATGGTCCTGATCTCTCTTTCTTTTCCCCTGGGGATTTAACTCCAGGGGCACTCTATTACCAAGCCGCGTCCCCAAACTTTTTTCTCATTTTGAGACTGGGCCTCACTAACTTGCTGAGGTTGGCTTTGAACTTGCAATCTTCCAGCCTCAGCCTCCCAAGTTGCTGGGATCACAGGTGTGGCCACTGCGCCCAGCAGAGTCATTCCTGAATGACAACTGGTGAAGTTCTGAGCTCTCGTAGGATGTTTCTCTCCCGCACCTATGATATTGTTTCATTGTCTTCTGGCATCTCTTACTGATGTCCAGAAGCCCACGGTTTAGCACTAACCCATTCTTTCTCCTTCTGTAATGGCGTAATTTTATTGCGATGTGTCTGAGGAGGATTTGTTTCCTTCCTTCCAAAAAGCATGCCTTTCTCATCAACCTGTGGTTTCTTCCTTCCTGGAAAGGCTCACCCGTTTCCCCCTGCATGACGGTGTGCGCCTGGCCCTCTTCGAGTGCTTCTCCCGTATGCTCCCCAATCCACTGTCCACCCTTCTAGTTCCCTCTCCACAAAACACCTTTGATGACTTCATGGTTGGGTGGGTTTGCAATTTGTCTTGGTAGTGACTGAACCAGGGGCTCTCTACCACAAAGTCACATCCCCAGCTCTCTTTATTTTTTGAGCCAGGGCCTCGCTGAGTTGCTGAGGCTGGCCTGGGACTTGCCCTCCTCTTGCCTCAGTCTCCAGGGACGATCAGAAGTGCGGCCCCACTCCCAGATGTGTTTTTTGTAGACATCCTACATGAATTCTCTTTTGCACTGTTGCGTTTTGGCCAAATACTTTTCTATTTCTTGGTCTCCTTAAACATTTGACACTGCTTCTCAGGTACCTTTGAAATGGGAGCAGCAGTTCTGCCTCAAGGGACGTAGGGCCTCTTGTTTTGGGAGCTCAGTTCCTCCAACAGCAGTGTGGGCTCCGCCCCACAGGGTGTTTCCGGTGTGGCCTGCAAGCCCTGTGGCTGAGGAACCACCACTGAAGGTTGGGGCTTGCCACTGTTGGGGGCCTGAGCATCTCTGACCCTTCTGTACACGTGCCACCCCCCTCCCCCAGCACGGCCTGAGCTGCCTATGCCCTCCTCTGCCAGGAGCCTGGCAGCAGGGGCAGCTTCCTCGCTGTCCACTCCTGCTTCACACGCAGCCTAGGGCCTCTGGTGAAAGCCTGGCTGGCCCTGGGAGCCCCAGACCTCAGCTCCTGCTCACCAGCTTGGGATATGCATTTGTCCCCCGCAAACCTGCCGCCCTTGGTGCTGAGCTCAGCTATGTATTAACTGCTCTCTTTGCTGGTCAGCACTCGTGTGCAGGACAAGCGAGGCCAGCGTCCTCCCGCACTCGGCATGTCCGCTTGCCTTTGCGGGGTGTATCCTGAGCCCAGGTATATTGCCTGCCATCAGCAAGAGGGGGTGAACACTCGCCTGGCTCCACTGGGGAGGCCCAAGGACTTGTACCAACATCCTCTAAAGCATGCCTACTCCAAGCAGGGCCTCTGTGCAACTGCTGGGCTCATGGTCTCACAAGGGAGACAGGTTAGAGCAGAGGGACCCAACGGGACCAGGCCACATGCTCCAGAAAGATCTCCCAACAGATGGCATCAGAGTTGATTTTTTTTGTTTTGTTTTGTGGGGCAGGTATCAGGGATTTAAATCAGGGCCGATTTACCACTGAGCCACATCCCCAGTCCTTTTTTTTTTTTTTTTTTTGAGACAGGATCTCACCAAATTGTTTAGGACCTCACTAAATTGTGGGAGCTGGCCTCCTGATCTTGTGATCCTCCTGCCTCAGTCTCCCAAGCCACTGGGATTTCAGGATTGTGCCACCACACCCAGTTGAGTTGAGAGCTGACAGGAGGGGTCAGTCCTGCTGCTAAAAAGAAAACAGCTTTGCAAAGGCCCTGAGGCACCCTCAGCCAGGAACAGAGTGGAATCCTCTGCAGCACAGGGAGAATACAGGAGGGGCCAGGGAGGCGAGCAGGGACTTGGGACAGTCAGACTCTGGCTCTCACTCTTCACAATGGAAAGCCACCGGAGGACTCTAGGGAGCCAACATGGTCTGCTTAGATGAGGTTTTCTGGGATAAAGAATCCTGTTGGATGCCACCCCTTGAGGACTCAGACAGGCTGAGAAGGCCCAGGACAGTGGGCAAAGGACCATCCGCGGCTCTCTGGGAGGCTTTCCAACAAACCATCTGCTGGATGGAAACTTGCCCCAGCCTATGAGTCCTGGTCTCCCCTGTGGTGTCCTCAAGCTGGTACTGACTGGTGTTCTCTACCACACTCTACTTCCTGGAGGGAATTTTGGAAGGAAGGAGGAAGTACAGCTTGTGTGCAGGGCATAGTCCAGGGCAGGCAGGTGACAGTCCATGGGACAGTCCTGAGGACCATCTAAACTGCCCCATGGAATTCCCAGCTGCTCAAAAGCAGGCTCAGTCTGCCAGAGCAGACTGAGGGGCCAGTGGCCCAAGGCTTCCACACAAAATGTGAGCTGCAAGTGACAGGCTGTGGATGCTACTCTATTTCTGTCCCGTTGATGCTTACTATCCCCAGGTGACTGGTGGTGGGCCAGGACCCTTTTCATCCACCCCACCACTGCCCTCTCGCCGGCTGGGTACAGGTCCTTCCTGGTGGGCTCTAGGAGGCCAGGCCCTTCTGCAGGACTGGGCCCAGCTTCCGGGTCCTGGGCCTGAAAGCACAGGGTGGAGACACCACCCCTGGCCAGAAGCCAGGGCAGGATAACGGAGCTATGCCATCCTCCCCAAAGCCAAGGGTCGGGGCTTGGGTTTCACGTAGTTTCCAGCTCCTCCTGAAATCTTAGGCCTCCTTCCAGGCAGACTCCAGGTGGACCCCAAATGGAAAGGGCAGCTCTCTATGGGATGCGTCCAAACCCCCACACCAACACCTTGGGGAGGGAGGGAGTCCCAGTCCAGGTCGGGACCCACACCTGATGGCTCTGGGGGAAGAGACGCCCCTGGTGACCCCACAGCCTGAGTCCCCATCCCAGAACAGGGCAGAGGGGCACAGGAGGGTCGTCGGGTTGGGTTTCTCAACCAGGAGGAACTGTGGGTCCCCGGAAACTACCGGGACGAAACGCCTCCTGCCCTGGGCTGCAACTTCCTCCTGGGCGGGCGGAGGTCCGACGAAGGGGGAAGTGCGCGGGGCAGGGGACAAGGGCGGGGGTAGGGGTCGCGCTTTACAAGGTAAAGGGCTGCAGTCGCAGGCCGCCGCGGCACAGCCGGGGTCCCCGCACCCTCCGCCCTCGCCACGCCCCCGGGGGCTTCCCTGCTGCCCTGCTCCAGGCCTCGGCAGCCGGGGCCGGGCGCGCACTCACTCAGGCCGGACGCCAGCGCCTGCTCGTTGGCCCACATGGCCCACTCGATCTGCCCCATAGCGCCTCCTCGCTGGCCGCTTGCCGCCGCCCGACTGCGCGCCGTGTCCGCGCCGGGCTCGCTGCACCGGGACCGCGGACCTCCCCGATCGCCCCGCCCCTCCGGCAACCAGGTGACCTGGGGGCGGGGAAGGCGGGGCCGCAGCGGATTTCCCCGCCCACGTGTGACCCCGCTGGACTCGGGAGTCCCCACCTCCGAACGCCAACTCGCCCGGGCGGTTTAGGGCCCCTGAGCCTGGACTGGGCTCTGCACCAGCGGCAAGGATGGCCGCGATGCCCTGCCCAGCAGGAGCTCAGGACCTCAGAACACATGGAGACCTTCTGACAGCTGACTAGGAGCCAGAGGTCCTCCAGAGCCTGGGTTGGCTGTGGCCTGTGTAGGACTGGGTGGTCACAGAGCTAACTGCAAGGAGGGCCGGGACGTGAAAGGCTGGAAAACCCAGAGGGAGGGAGGAGCCTGGGGAACAGTCCCGTTCCTCTCCCTCCTCCCCAGGACAGCCCAGCAGCAGGGGTGGCTGAGGTGGGACAAGGGAGGATGCAGGCGCTGTTGGGGGCTGGGGGCTGGTGTAGGAGCTCATCAGGGGTGGACAGCATGGGGGCTCAGAAGTGGGGTCTGCCTGAGGGGCCCACGTCTGGCCTGCAGTCCTGCTTCTGGCTGCCATGCGTTAGAAACCCAGGTCCAGGAGCCAGAATGGAATTTGAGGGACTCAGGTCCAGGGCTCTGCTTGCCCTCTCCTCCTCACTCCTGGGAGTGCTGCCCCTGCTGGCATCATGGCAGGGGACAAAACCATCTGGCCAGGTCTCCAGAACACTGGTTTAGAAAGCAAGAAAGAGCAAGAGGCAGATGGACAATGGATTTTACTGCTTGGGGACAGTCATCAGGGCCCCAGCTCAAGATATCCCCAACTGCCATTGGAGCCCACCCCTGCCAGCTGGCAAGGGTACTGGCCTTTTTATAAACATTCTGTCCACACCCACAGCCTGAGTTCACGGTTGGTCAGTCTCAAGAGGCAATGTCCACCACCAGCATCCCTGAAGCACCTGGCGTTTCCTGAGTCCAGGAAGGCAGCCCAGCATTCCGCCACTGGGAGGGCCTCCCCAGTGAGCTCCTGCTCTGAGTTTTGAGAAGCCAGAGCCAGGACAGGATCCTTGCAGTGGGTGCAGGCCCCAACCTCCATCTCAGCAGAGGTCTGGGTGCTGGCTGGGCAGGGTAAGGCACTTGGTGTAGATCTCCTGCCTGCCTGGAGGCCAGAGGCGCTCAGTCCACAGCTCCAACCTGGGTACAGCAGGTCCACCAGTGCAGACCGACAGCCCCAGCAAACAGCCCCTTCCACAGGGTGAGTGGGGACCCCGTAGCAGAAGCGGTCAGGAAGCTGGCTTTGGCAAGCCATCTGGGCCCAGGAGGTGAACATGGGGGTCATCCAGGATTTGCGGCCCCGGACCCACCTGGGGATAGAGAAATCAGTGTTGGGTCACTCTTTTGGGGGCTGGGGAGTCTCCAGCAGGGTAAGTTAGACTCCTGGAGGGATGGGATCCTGATAGAGCATCACCAATCCAGATGGCAATGCCTGTTCCCAGCTTATCTGGCTGAGCTGCCTTTGCCCACTCAGTGTGTCCTGCCCTGGGCAAGCCCAGGACCCGGGGTGGGCGACGCATGGCAGAGATAGGAACGGTGGCCCTGGGCAGGTGGCCCCAGAGTAGAAAACAGGGAAGGTGGCTCTGTGTGCATGACAGGATGCTGGGGTCCTGGGTTGGTCACAGCGAGCAGGCCCTCAAGTGGAGGTGCACCACACTTGTCCCAGCGACCCCAAAGGCAGCTGCTCTCCCTCCTGTCCCCCAAGGGGCCTGGGATTGACCTACCCATGTTCCCAGCCCTCTCCGTTCCACACCCTCGGCCCCAAGCACACAGGGCATCCCCAAAAGTCTGCCCTGAGGGTGAGCAAGGCACGCCACATGCTGCCACTTCTGCCATCGCTGGCAGCCTGCACCTACCAGTGGAGCTGGACGGCCTCCAACAGAAGGGGGACACCTCACCTGAGTGACAATGATGTACTGAACACCACCAGGCCTGGGCTCCAAGGCCAGTGCAGCTTTCAGCTCATCAGAGAGAGGAGCAGATGTCACCGGCAGCCCCTTCAGAAACCTGGGCAAAGGAGGCAGGAGCATGAGAACAGCTCTGTTATCGTGAGCACAGCTCCAGTAGTGTGCATGTCCAGGGTGGGCAGCTCCTTGGAGATGGGCAGGCCACTGTGTGGGGAAAGGTTTCCTTAGGGACAGTGAGAACCATTAGCCAGGGCTCGGCCTTGTTGCAGGAAGAAAGAAATCAGGGGCTTGTTTCGATCCTTTTCTTTCTTTCTTTTGGAACTGGGGTGGAACCCAGTGGCACTTTACTGAACTACATCCCCAGTCCTCTTTATTTATTTTTTTATTTTTATTTTTTTTTAAGAGAGAGGGACAGTGAGAGAGACAGAGAAAGAGAGAAACAACTTTATTTAGTTTTTCACGTGGCCTTAGTTACTCCAACACTCAGTTGTGCATGTGGTGCTGGGGTTTGAACCCGGGTCCTCGTGCTTGCCAGGCAAGCGCCGAAACCGCTGAGCCACCACTCCAGCCCCAGTCCTCTTTATTTTTGAGATAAGGTCTCACTAAGGATCTTGCTGAGGATCTATTTAAGTTTCCTAGGCTGGCCTTGAACTTGCAAACCTCATGCCTCAGCCTCCTGGGTCACTGGGATCATAGGTGTACAACATGGTGCCCAGCTACAGATCGCTTTTGAAAAAAGACCAGATATTTAAACCTGGGGATGTCATTCAGTGGTACAGCGCTTGCCTAGCATGTGGAAGGCCTTGGGTTCAATCCCCAGTATCGATAAAAATAAGCAATGCCTAAGAGATCAGACACTTAACTAGTCCTCAGACTTGGAATGTTATATTTCCCAGTAAGAACTAAAGTTGCCATTTGCTGGGTCAGGTCTCAGGGGCGGGGCCCTGGGGTTGCAGGGGATGCCAGTGCTCAGGAGGGAAGATGTGGGCATCATTCACACACACGCAGCCCAGGTGACCCCCAGGCAGGATGTGCAATGGTGCCTTACGGCACAGCCATGGTCCCTGCATGGCGATGGCCTGCTGTAGACCCAGGCTCAGTGTCAAGTGCCCATTCCTGGAAGGAAGGTCCAAGCACTGTCTCCCAAGGAGGGGTGGGGGTAAGACCACACTCACTTGTCTCCATTCGTCTCTGGGGGGAAGCTGTGTCTCACGGCAGCCACAAACCCAGCCACGGTGTCATCCAGGGTGAAGATCACAGCATTGGGGCCCGCGTCAAACGTGTACGCCACCTGGAGCCCAAGCAGTCACCCTGGCTGCTCACAGGGCCCCATCCTACCCCAGACCCTCTTGTCTGCCAGGGGGATGTCGGTTCCTCAGAGCCGAGTAAAGCCCTGGGGGCCCAAGAATGAGAAGCGTCACTTCACTTGGGCCCTGGCAAGAGTCCCCTCTGCCTGCCACTCAGGAAGAGGAGTGAGGCTGTCTCCTGAGTGGGTCACGCAAATAGTATAATGGCAAGGAACAAAGCAGCAGAGTGGCCAGAATGGTCCCGAGGTCTGCCTGCAGCAGGGGAGCCGTCAGTGCCGTGCGAGCCCTGCCTCACCTTCATCTGCCCATGGAAGGTATTGAAGCGGTGCACCAGCTGCATGATGCGTCTGGAGGTGTCGTTGAGGTAGGAGATGGGCGGGAAGGTGTCCAGGCAGGTGGCATGGAACTGGTTGCTGTCCTTCATGGTCAGCTCAGCGAAGCCCTGGAAGTCCCGTGCCTGGATGCAGGCAGTCATCTCCCGCATGCGCACTGGCACCACTGACTCAGCCCGGAACTGAAAGGCACAGGCTGTTTTCCAAGGAGGTGCTGGCATTTGGACCAGCAAGGCTCTAAACACAGGCTCCCCAGTCCCAGGCCGGGGAGCACGGCTGGAGATACCAGCCCCTGGGGGCTGTCCCGCCTGCCTTACCTTGAGCAGGGCGCTGGTCTCCACACTGGTCTGCATGCCCACTGTGCTGCCCGTCGACTTCTTCTCCCCGCTCACCTGCAGGCGGATGGGGGTGAGCTCTGTCCAGCAGGGGAGCCACGCCAGCCTGCAAGCACAGCCCTCCCCTCCACCACAGAGGTGACCTGGGTCTGCACTGGCCACATCCATCTCACAGAGGGCAGCAGCCCTGCCACATGGGAGCCACTCAGCCCCTGCTGACCCAGCAGTCAGGTGCGGCCTAGACCTGACACAGTTCCCATTCCCGTCCCCGGCCTGACTGCAGGACAGCAAGCTACCTGCTGCCACACCCACTCCACTCACCACAAGGATGAGGATGCGGAGCTGGGGCCAGTGCAACTCAGGAGCCACCTGCTGGGCAATGCTGTCCTTCCCGTCTGCCTGCTGGCCCATCTGCCACTCCACGAAGCCCCCATACAGGCTCCGGCAGGCACTGCCAGAGCCACGGCGAGCCACTTCTGAGAGGTCATCTTCAACCCCGTAGACCTGGGCCAGGGTGTAGGCTGCGGGTGGGGGACACCCGTGTGAGCAGCCCACCGGAAGCTGGGGCTCTGAGATGGCAGAGCTGGGGTGCTGGCTCCCAGGCTCAGAGCCCACAGGCTCAGGCATTTCCAGAGGCATGCTTGAGAACTGCAGAAAGTACCTGGGCACCTGCAGCCACCAGGAGTAAGGAGGCTTCTCTAAGGATCAGTCCCCAAGCTGGATGTAGGGGGTTGGAGGGAGTCTGGTGGGGACCAAAGCACAGGGGCCCAAGGAGTGTGCTGCTAGGAGCACTGGTAGCACTGGGAAGCAGGATGTAGTGGCTGTCCACCCAGCCTGGGGTCACTTGCCTAAGTGCATGAGTCTCCAGAGGGTGGCCCTGATTCCAGGCCTGGCTCACCCACACCCCAGTCACAGAGGGCAGCTCAGAGCCAATCAGGGCCAGTATGCGTCATCGGGGAACTGAGGGTGAGGGTGGTGGCTCACTACTGTGTGACTAGCTGTGCCACAAGCAGGGACAGCCTGTAGGAGGTCCCCAAGTGGAGGAAATCAGGGCTGAGATTTTGGTGGCAGGAAATGGATTCCTGATGAGGCTGCTGGATCAGCTATATAAAGCCAAGGGAGCCCTTGGAGCCCTCAGTTCTGGGTATCAGAGGTCACCCTGTTTAGGCTTAAGCCAGAGTCACGTGGTTTCCGTCCCAGCCTATGGGGCCCTAGTAGAGCACAGGGGCAATGTTCTAATGTGTGCCCTGGAGGGCAGAGCCTTGCAGTGTGTTGGCTCCCCACACACTGCAAGAGCACAGAACCCAGGGGACTTTGCTCTATGGACACCCACCGAGGCAGGCATAGCCGGCTGCCGAGGAGGCCAGGCCAGCAGCTGTGGGGAAGTTGTTCACGGAGGCCACATGCACCTTGTAGCTGAGGCTGAGAGGCAGCGAGTCTCCATCTGCTGTGCTTCTCCGCTTCCGAGCCAGGCGGCGAACTGCATGAAAACCCTTTTCAGCAGGCAGTGGTCCTGCCACTGGGCAGACCCACCTGGCATCTTGCCTGAACAACAGGCACGGTGAAGAGTGGCCCTCCAGCCCTCAAGCAGACTTCCATCCCAGCCAGCTCTCTTCAGGCCACACCATTTGTCCACAGGGCACGGGGCATGTGCGGGACCCCAACTCACTCTCTCTCAGGCAGGCCTGAAGGCGCGGCTGCCTAATGTCCTCCTCCTGGCCATTCAGCCAGATGCGGTCCTTGGTGAAGTCCTTGCTGATGGCCACTGTTGTGGTGGTTTTTAACTGGGAAGGAAAACCCAGGGCTGCCTCAGGGGACAGTGACAAGGCTAACGCCCCCAAGCACCTTTCTGGGGGGGGAGGCCCTTCCTACCCACGACCCTGTGGCTGCCCACTCAAGCAGGATGGTGCTTGTGGGAGGAGCAGGAGGGCAGCACCCACTCCAGGTTGGGTCCTGGGGAGGCCCCACAGAAGGCTGCAGGCTCCTGCCTAGAACCTCCTGGGGCTTGCTGAACACTCCAACGCTGGGAGGAGCAGGGCTGCACTGGCTGGGGATTCGGTGCCTTTAGGTTAAAAACCACCAATTGTTTGACAAACATTTTGCAATCACCATTTTGGTATTTATGGTCAGTACACACTCTCACCTGGTCTTGGTGCAAAGTGACACTCAGAGAGGAATTGATGGGCAGGATCAGCTCCTCATCTCGCTTCCCCCCTGGAACAGACAACCAAAGCCCGCCCAGTGGGTTTCCATGGCTGCCCTCCACAGCTCCCGTCTGCCCCAATCCTGCTCTTATTGCATTACAAGTCCTCCTCTTCCTACCGTGCCACCGACTTCAAGAAGCCCTCCTGGACTCCCACTGCCTCACAGGGTTCATGTTCCCAGAGCCAAGCAGGGGTGCAGCCACCTCCCCGTCAGTGATCCGGTCATCTTCTTTTGTTCAGGCCACAAATCATCTGGGTATCTTCTAGGTGCTGAGCATGCTCGCCAAGGAGCTCTTTGCCCTCTCTTTGATCTGCCCGCCCAGTTCGGGAAATCTCCTCAAATTCCCTGCTCAGAATCACCCCCACTTCCGCCCAGCACTTCCACTCCCGCAAGTTCTGAGAGCAGTCAACCTTCCAGAAAACCGGAACCGGATTTCCATCAGGAGCGTCCACAGCATTTCTGGAAACGCACATGTGCTGAGTTCAGTCTGAGGTCTGTACCTGCCTGGTGAACACCTTCCCCAAGTCACAGAGCACTTCTCATGCAACAAGAGAGGTCTCCTTGGGGCCATGAAGCGCTGCTCCCAGTCCTGTTCCTATCCCCACTGTGCGCAACTTATGCAAACCAGCAGGGACCCCACAGATGAGGGACAGCAGACTTCAAGACCTCAGAGCTGGAAATACGCCTGGGATGATCTCACCAGCCCCAGACCTGCGGCTGGGAAACTAGGAGGGGCAGCCCAGTAGGACAGAAGACAGTCACAGTGGCTGCCCAGCCTTGGCCACACCCACATGCACCAAAGGCCCCCATAGAGTCTGAATGCCCTCCCACCTTTGCTGAGCTGGAATGGGTTGCTCCACCCCCTTTTTCTCAGCCCAAAAGGAGCCTCATTCAGATGAGGCAATAGGGGCTGGAGCAGTGGCTCGGCGTTAAGGAGCTTGCCTGAGAAGAGCGAGAACACGAGTTCAAACCCCAGCATCATGTTCACAAAGAAATGTTAGGAGCAACGAAAGCCACATGAAAAACTAAATAAAAAATTGATTATCTCTTTCTCTTTCTCTCTTTGTCCCTCTCTCTTTAAAAAAAAAAAGGAAAAAAAAGGGCACGAGGCACAAAAGGAAAGGCAACATATCCTGGACTTTACTAAAATAACAACTTTGGCTCTGTAACTTTGTTACAGAGGATAAAGGGTAAGCTACAGATCAGGAGAAAATACTTGCAAACTATATATCCAAGAAGATTAGTGTATGGAACATGCAATGAACCCTCAAAATTAAACACAGGAAAGCTGGTGCCATAGTGCACACCTGCAATCCCTGGCACTCAGGAGGATGGCAAGTTCCTGGCCAGCATGGGCAAGTTAGGCCCTGTCTCAGAACAAAAAAATAAAGAGGGCTGGGGGTTTGATTCAGTGGTACACCACCCTGGGTTCAATCCTAATACTGGGGGAAAATAAGAGTGAAAAAAAAAAACAATCCAATTAGAACATAGATGAAAGGCACAAAAAGACACAAGCCAAAGAGGATACACATGCAACCCTGCAGCGTGCAGGCCATCAGGGACACGTGAACCAAAACCACAGTGAGCTAACCACCTGCCAGGACCGCTAAAACAGCGATATGGGTGCAAGCTATGGAAACTGGCACGCATCATTGCCGGTAGGACCTACGCTGGGCACCGTTGCTGGTAGGACATACACTGGGCCACTCCCGGGCGAGACTGAAGGCTCAGGTTCACACAGAGACCCGAACCCAACTGGAAACAAGCCAGATGCCCTTCAGAGTGCAATAAAAGGGCCACGAATTCCAGCTACAGCCGCCCGCCAGCACTCCCAGAAAATCATAGCGAAAAATAAGCGAAGAGCAAGACCGAGGCTGCGAGCGCCGGCAGGAGGGACGCGGATGGAGGGGACGGGAGTGGGATGAGAGGGGTGCGGAGGAGGCGGACACAGGCGCGGACCGCGCGCAGCCGGCCTCTCCGCGGCGCCCACACGGGTCCAGACTCAGGGAACCGCCGCGAAGTGGCAAGGGACAGGGCTGCTCCTACCGAGGGTGCAGCCACCACGCTGCCAAACTCAAAACCAGCCAGTGGCTCTCGGCCACTGTCAGCCAGTGGCTGTCGGCGAAGGCACAGCCCCGCCACCCCAGCGCTACCGCGACAGTCGCATCCCGCGACCTCGAATCCATGACCCGATCCCTGCCCAGGAGGCCCGGCTCCCGGCCTCGCGACCCCTGTCCCCGATCTCGAGCCTCATCCCGGGCCCCGCTACACCACCTCGAGGCACTCACAGTACTTGATGACCGCGATGTTGACAGGCGCGGTGCAGGTGACGGTCACCAGCGGCTTCCCGGAGGCCATGGTCCATAAGCCCGCAGTCAACAGCACTCAGCCCCGAGCTGACAGGACCCAGCCGGGCCGACTGAACCGCCTCACGCGCCGCCACGCGATTGGCCCACCAGACCCCGGCTGCTCGATCGCCGTCCAATCAGCGGCGGGCTAGGCTCACGCTCCACTCGTCAGCCAATGGGCGGGATCGGATGATGGGCCGCCGACGCCAACCCCGCCCCCGCTTTCCCCGAGACGCTCCAGCATTCCTTGCCCGGATGGGGTCCGCGCAGGCGCAGAGCGCACTCGGGGCGGGGTCTGCACATGCGCGCCGCGCGGCCTTCCGGGGTCCTCGGTAGTGGGCGGGCTCCCGAGGGTCTCCCAGACCCGGGGGCCCGGGCCCAGTGAGGACACGCTGAGCAGTCCCGGGTCTCCTCTTCTTCCCCGCTGGCCTGAGACCTGTGGTCGCCATGGTCCGCACGTTGCGGCGTCCATTGCTCGGGTTCCTGGCGGCCGCACCAGCCGAATACCTGACCCCAAGGGCTGGAGGGCTGGGGGCCGCTGTTGGAGGAATTGCGTTCCAGATCGGCGTTTTCAGGTGCCCTTACCCGGCCTAAGCGCCGCCCCGTGTAAGAAAGAGGTTTTGGGGTTTTTTTTGTTTGTTTTTCCGGTTTTTCACAATTATAAAGGAGTGGCACATTTACACGTGTAATTTTTATTATGGCAAAATATGCATAACAAAAAGTTACCATCTTAGCCCTTTTCAAGCGTACAGTTAAGTGGCATTAAATATATTCACATGTGTAGCCATCACTGCTGTGTTTCCAGAACATGGTCACATTCCAGAAACCACCCGCATTGCACACCGGACTTCCAACTTCCGCTTATTTTTAGCTTTGAAATGGTTCTGATTTCAGGAAATACGAGAGCATAGGATATGAAGTCTGCAGCTCTGGGCCCCAGCCTCCCAGTTCTGTTCCCTGCTCTGCAGTCTTTAGGTTGACATTTTATTCACAGTAAGCAAATAGCTGTCCGCCCCCTTGCTCTTTGCACTGAAGAGTCTCTTGGCGATCATCCCAATTCAGTACCAAGAGAGCTTCTTTATTTGTTGTCTAGATGGTCCCTAATGTATTCAACCTACCCCCTGTTGGTACTTTAAACTGCTTCTGCACACATTTTGTGCCAGTGCACTTCTGTAGGAGAAATTCCTGGAGAGGCCAAGCAGTATGTGCCCCGGGTAATTTTGATAGCTACTGGCAAGCTGCCCTCTTTGGAAGCTGGACTCATTGATCAGTTCTCTCCACGAAAGTACAAGAGTGTGAGTATGTCTCTGCCAGCACGGTGGACCGCCAGTCAGCCTGTTGCCCTTAATGGCTCGCCAGCATGGTGGACTGCCTGTCAGTCCAATGGTCCTCAAAGGCATCTTAACCTTGTTTAAGTTTGCATTTCAGAGGACTGCTATTTTAAATTTTTCTGGCAATCACCTTTGTGTTCCCTGAAATGCTACTAAGACTTCAAGAGTGGATGGTGAGTCTCAGGCTTGGTACATGTCTGTAATCCCAGACGCTTGGGAGGCTGAAGCAGAAGGATCTCA
This sequence comes from Aplodontia rufa, assembly GCA_004027875.1. NCBI lineage: Eukaryota > Metazoa > Chordata > Mammalia > Rodentia > Aplodontiidae > Aplodontia > Aplodontia rufa. The sequence goes on along the minus strand of PVKS010024079.1, from coordinate 5,267 downwards.
AATTTGAGGCCAGCCTCAGTAGTTTAGCAAGACCCTGTCTCAAAAAATAAAAAGGGCTGGAGATGTCACTTGGTGGTAAAGCACCTTTGGGTTCAATCCCCAGTACCCACCCATGCCCCCCAAAAGTTGATGATTGCCTCATACCCCAGACAACAGTCACTGCTGGGGGGCCAGCCCCAGCTGAACTTGAGTCCCCGAAGGAGGAGTGGAGTCGGGGTACGGAGGAACGGCTGGAACCTCCGGGGCAAGTTGCAAGCAGAAACAGTTCCCTGCTTGACCAAAACACCATCTGTTCTTTATTGTTGAACATTTTTATACAGATGTACAAACAAGGCATTTATTATCAGCTTCATTGTACAATCATTTTTTTAGTTTCTCAGTAATCTTAAAGTATTAACCATTACTACAATTTATATCCTCGACCTCCTGACCACATTGGCCATACATAACTATTTGGTTTAAACTGATTTAGAGCATCAGACATACAGTTACTTAAAGCATCAGCAATTAGTACAATTTTTGTCCTCGACCTCCCTGCCACATTGACCATATTTTTTTGAGTCTGCTTTTACAAGGGACAGAGTCCAAACACTGCCCCAAATTCTGCCTCCTTAAATTCCTCCAGAGGTTTCTGCAGACCATTACCTCACTAGATAAGAGAGGCGCTTAAAGGTCACTGAACTGTATTAGTCTAGAAGCCCTATCTGAGCATAAATGAAAAGTTTTTTTAATTAGCTAGACTATGATATAGGCTATTATAACTCTTATACCCTATTAACTACTAACCTAAAACTATTTTGTTATTGTAACCTTACCACATACTCTATAGCTATCTTAATCCTACAAGTGTTAATCCTATAAAATATCTGTACATCCTAATTTATGGGCTAAGCGGTAAAAGCCTAACCTCTACAGAGACAGAAAGGGTAAACATGTCTTAATTGCTGCTAAGGAGTTAACACTCATCCTCCACTAAGTCAGGAAAGGCAAACATGTCTTATTTACTGCTAAGGTGTTAAAGCTCATCCTCTGCAACAGGAAAGGTAAACATGTCTTTCTGTAGATGTTTTATGTATACTATTTCTTTGTTCCTTAGTTCTAATTATTTTGCTTTCTATATCCAATTTTGTTTTAAAGTCAGTATAGCTTTGTTTCCCATGTTTTCTATATGTGTTATAACAAGTATCCTTCTCAACAATCCGCAACAGTTGTCTAAGGAATAGAATTCTTATAACAATCAGAGAGTTTCAGTTTGAGTAAATTCACAATACATATAATTACTAAAACACAGCCAATTCCTAGAAGGGATGGTTTTGGCAATCTCCAGGGCTGGCTTTGCCTAGCCCATCCTCAAGCCTGGACTTTGTCAGACAGAACTTGGGGGGACATTGCCTCCTCCAAGTCACTTTGCTCACTGAGCCTGGGAAGGGTGCAGCCCCAAGGACCTCCTTGATTTGGACTCTGCAGCCGGTGATGAGAGAGGCTGGTATTAACATCTGCTTGTGCAGGACGCTGGGTAGGTGCTTCTTACCTGTATTCCTGGGCACCTGACCAATGTTCTTGTGTATAATCACAGTATTACATAGACATGATTTATTTATTGAAGAAAGGAGGGACAGTTGAAAGAGAAGAAACAATTTTTTTAAATTTTGTTTTTCATGTGGACTTCGTTGCTCTGAGATTTCCTGGTGTACGTGGTGCTGGGGTTTGAACTCGCGTACTCCCGCATGCTGGGCAAGCACCGTAACCGCCTAGCCACCGCTCCAGCCCCCACATACATGATTTAAAGCCAATTAATAGACCCCTGCCATAGCAACCCACCTCCAGATTCTAGTTCATCAAAGGCAGTCACTTTTTATTTGCTGACTTGATTTCAACAGTCTTCAATTTCAATTCTGCCTATTGTGCAAACTCATCCTGCAAAGGTAGCCACTTTCGGATGTATTTTCCTCCATGTTTCTTCTATCTGACCCCTGTATGTGTGTGTGTGTGTGTGTGTGTGTGTGTGTGTAAGCTTTCCGTATCATCTCTTGATTACCATAGGTGAAGCATCCCTAATCTGAAAATATGAAATTCAAAATGCTAACAAAATCTGAAAACTTTTCACACTGACGTGACTTCACAAGTGGGAGACTTCATGCCTGACCTCATGTGACAGGTTGCAGTCAAGATACAGGCACACCAAAAATACTGTGTAGGGCTCTATGTATAAGGTGCACATAAAACAGATGAACGTGAGTAGATGAATAGATTTGGGTCACATCCTGACCACATCTCATTGTGCATATGCAAACACTCCAAAAAATGGAATCCAAAACACTTTCACCCCCGCCCTTTGGGTAGGAGATACTCTACCTGTGCTAAGTAGAAGCGAGCAGTTCTCTTCCATTTCCCAATCACATCCCTTCCCTCCCTCCCGTTGGGCTACATCCATATTCCTCCTGGCTGTTGTCATTAAATACATCATGTTTGCAGTGGGGTGGCGTGGGCAGAGGCCTGCCAGCAGCTCACAGGCACAGGCCCCCCTTATCACTGGAGAACCATTCCGTGGACCTCCATGCAGGAGGCAGGACATGGAGCCCCTGCTGGAACCTTTAGCTCAGGCTCTCAATGGCTGTCACCTTAGGTGCACTTGTGTGGGCGCCAGGGCATGGATGGGTAACAGGGGCTCATGTGTGTATCCAGGATGAATTCAAAGGGTCCCTCATACACAACTAAGTGAAAAACATTCCCCTAACTAGTTTTCTGTCGAGTGGGTTGTGGGGTTAATGACCGTTGGATGGGTGGGGGGTGATGTTAGATGATAAACACAAGGTTGGAGTCGAGCCAAACAGACTTTACTCCTGCAGGAGGGTGCGTTCCCACAGGGGATCTGAAAGCATGCACACTCATGCCAGGAATCCGGGATGTAATCCTGCCCTCCACTCCAGCTGCAGGAGCTCAGGGGTACAATCTACACAACTGGCTAATACAAAATGGGGCAGGTACTGGAAAGGGGCAATTACAGGAAGTAGTTAGGTGGTTACAGGTGTAAGACACCTGTTAGGGGGTTTTAAACATGACTTCTTTCTAGACGCATGGTTCCAAACTTAAATTACAGTAGATATGCCTGTAATATTACAGTTTTAACTTTAATAGAAAAGAAAACATAAATCTCATAATTTCATCCTCTTATATGATCCGTATAAACTTGTTTCTTCAAATTTTGATAACTTTCTTTTTTTTTTTAGTTTTTTTTTTTTTTTAAAGAGAGAGGGACAGTGAGAGAGACAGAAAGAGAGGAACAACTTTATTTAGTTTTCACATGGCCTTAGTTGCTCCAACACTCAGTTGTGTACATGGTGCTGGGGTTTGAACTTGGGTCCTCGTGCTTGCCAGGCAAGCACCGAAACTGCTGAGCCACCGCTCCAGCCCCGATAACTTTCTTTTTAAAGAGAGGGACAGTGAGAGAGAATCAAATTTTATTTAGTTTTTCATGTGACCTTTGTTGTGCCAATACTTTATTTTGTACTTGGTGCTGGGGTTTGAACCCACATCCTAGCACATGCTAGGTAAGCACTGTAACCACTGAGCCACCGCTCCAGTCCCTTGATAACATCTTTGACATTTATGTAGCTAATACAGGAGGATTATTTTGACCTGTAGCTGAAAGTTATTTAGTGAGAGGCATCAATCTTTCTGTTTTTTAAGAGAGAGTGGAGAGGGAAAGAGAGAATCAACTTTATTTATTCATCAGATTTTTTTGTTTCTCTGACACTTAGTTGTGTATATGGTGCTGGGATTTGAACCCAGGTCCTTGCACATGCCAGGCAAGCATTCCAATTGCTGAGCCACCACTCCAGCCCCAGAATCATCAGTCGTTGAATAAGATCTTTTATGCATCTAATTATAGTTGTAACCCCCAATACAACAATTAATGAGATAATGTGATTCGTCCTTTCCATATCATTTTGTCAGTAAAATTTAGCTCTTTTGTAACCTCTTTTATATAATTAATAAGCTTTTGTTGATTATCATCAATATAATTAATTTTCATGAACCACCAAAGGAAAATTGATTTAATGTTTGCGGTTATCTGACTCCTGGCTTTGAACTCTTTAGGAATTTCTGGACAGATTCCAATTAGATCTGTATAAACATGGGGGTCAAATGATGTTTTTTAAAGGGAGAGGGAAAGTGAGAGAGGCAGAGAAAGAGAGAAACAACTTTATTTAGTTTTTCACATGGCTTGAGATGCTCCAACACTTAGTTGTGTACGTGGTGCTGGGGTTTGAACCCGGGTCCTCGTGCTTGCCAGGCTGTGGCGGGCGGCACCCGGGGCCCACACCACGCAGGCAGCTTTAAGATGGTGGCTGGCAGCTGGCCAAACCAAGTCAGCTGACCTCTTGCTGTTCCTGGTTCTTGTGCTTGCAACACCTGACCACCTAGGGACAACCAATAGGAGCCGGCAGCAGAGTTTTCTTCCTCATAGCAACAACCCGCTGATTGGGTCACCTTTGCTATGTAAACAGTGTAACTTTCTGATTAAAGAGAGATCTCCACAAACAACAAAAGTGTACACGTCGTTATTGCCGCCTCGCTGGTCGAGGTGACAACGACAAATGGTGGCCCGTACGGGGAAGCTCTAGACGGACGACATTAAGTCAGTAAATTACAGCCTAGCTACTGCCTGAGAGCAGGGAATTATAACCTAGCTACTGCCTGAGAGCAGGGGATTACAGCCTAGCTACTGCCTGAGAGCAGGGAAATCATTACATACTGCTACAAGCAGGGACAGACTGCTATAAGCAGGGGAAAACCTCATTGACAGGGTCGCTATAAGCGAGGCTCTAGAGGTAAAACTTTTATGTTAATTGTTATTGTCTTTCTTTGTGTTTAATCCTTGTTTGCTATTTGCTCTGTGAGTCTTGTTATTTGTGTGTATTAATTCATCCTGGGTTCTGACAGTTGGCATCCCTGGGTTCTGACTCGAGAAGTTGTCTACTTTAAGGTAAGTGCAAGTGAGAGGAGAGGTACCATAGGTTTAAAACTGTCTAAACTCCAGCTACAAAAAGCAGTAATGTCGCTATTGAAAGCACAAGGAACTGCTGTGAGTCCTAGGACAGTTACTTCATTTGTCAAGGTAATTAAACAATCTTCTCCTTGGGTTTTGCAAACGGGTCTGAAAACATGTAAAAAGAGGTTTACAAAAAGTACTAAGAAAAAAAAAAAAGGACCTGATATTATTCCCACTGCTGCTTTCTCTTTCTGGCGCCTAGTCAAGGACA
>PVKS010024078.1:0-31633 GCA_004027875.1 Aplodontia rufa | reverse complement strand
CCACACCCCACCTCCTCCAGCCACACCCCACCTCCTGCACCCCACACCCCACCTCCTCCAGCCACACCCCACCTCCTTCACCCGACACCCCCCTCCTCAGCCACACCCTGTCAGCGGACAGTTGACAGCAACCCCATCAGGGGAGTAGCCACTGGTTGGGTTAAGGCCCTCATAACCGGGTCATTTCACCTCTCAGCCTTTGCACTGTGTCACATGTTGAGCTTTCGGGGTGGGGGGGGTGGGGGGGCACCTTTCATCCAAACCATAATAGCTGGGTAGTTTAAAAACAAAAGAAGTTGATGTGTCTCACAATCCTGGAGGTCTAGGAGTGTGACAGTGGTGTTGGCTGCGAGGCCCTCGTGGCACAGGCCTCACCTGGTGGGAGTGCAAGAAAGGGAGGTGGCACGTGAGAGGTGCTGGACCCCTCTACACCAACCCAGTCTCACAGGAGCCAGGATGCTCCTGTAGTCCATGGGACCAGCAGAGATGCCTCTATGAGGTGGCCACACCAAAGCTCTTCTAGAAAAACAGATAACCTAAGCAGTCCATGTCTATGCATCTCCCTTATAATTGAATTGAATTTGAACTTTAATGAAAAATTTTCCCTGGAAGAAAACTCTAGGCTGAGATAATCTCACTGGAGAATTTTAACTAGCATTTAAGGAAAATATAATGCCCGTTCTATATAGCACTCTTCAAAAAAAAAACAGAGGAGAGAATATTCTCTACTCATATATGAGGTCAGCGGTTCTGTGATAACAAAACTAGACAAAGAATTTACAAGAAAAAAAAACAACAAACTAATGTCATTCACAATACAGAGGCAAAATTTCTCAGCAAAATTGTGAGCAAATTGGATATAACAATACATTAGAAAGGCTAATAAGTAATGACTAAGTGTGCTTTATTCCGGAATGTGTGTCTTGTTCAACATTTGAGAATCAGTCAATGTAATTCACCATTGTCAATCAACTGCAGAAGGAAAGTTATACGATCATGTCAGTGGCAGCAAGAAAAGCCTCCGACAAAACTCAACCCAATTCATAAGAAAAATTCTCAGCATGGCTGCGTTGGTGTAGCGCACATCTGTAATCTGAACTCTGGAGGCCAAGGCAGGAGGATCACAAGTACAAGGACAGCCTCAGCAACTTAGTGAGGCTCTGTGTCAAAGTAAAAAAATAAAAAGGGTTGGAGGTGAAGTTCATGGTAGAGCACCCTTGTGATCAATCCCCAGAACCCAAAACAAACAAACGAACAACTAGGAATAGAAGGAAACTTCCTTAACTCGCTATAGGCAGAATTGTATACTGGCTAATGAGACTGAATACCCTCTACGCATGATCAGAAACATCCGATCTTGCCACTCTATTCAATACTGTACTGGAAGCATTCACATTGAAAACTAAAACGTAAAGCTGTATTTATTCAGACAACATAATCACCAAAGTACAAAGCCTATGGCATCTTGGAATGAAAAAGAAAATCAGAACTAAGACATTCCTCCAACAAAAGTCAACTGTATTTCTATATGCTACTAACAAAAAAAAAAAAAATGGAAATGAAGCGTTGGGGGTGTTACTCATGGGTAGAGCACTTGCCTAATATGTGTGAGGCTCTGAGTTGAATCCACAGCACCACAAAAAAGAAAATAAAATAAAAAGGAAATTAAAAGAATCCAATTCACAATTTCATCAAAAAGGATGAGTCTGAGAAAAGATAGATAAAGCCTGGAGGATGCTGGAAGCTATTATAAAGTGTTGCCGAGAGAAAAGACAGAGAAGGAGCTGTCCATGGCTTGTCCGGATGTCAGTTCCCCCATGAGTTCAACTAAATCCCAACGAGACTTTTTTGGAGAAATTAAATGCTTATGGGAATACAAGGGGCCTAGAATAGGCAAAACTTAGAAAAAGAACCAAGGGGGGCACCTGCCCTACCTGCCTTCAAACCTTCTCTAAGGCTACGGTAATCAAGGCAGGGTGGTGCTGGTGGCCTAACTGAATTAAGGTCTGAAGATGACTCACACAGAGGGGAGCCGTTTATTAGTCTTCCGGGCAGACGACCAGGGTGACCAGAGCCCAGGCCATCATTTCAGCCTCCAGCAGGCCCATCCACGTCCCGTGGAGCTGGGACTGACGTTACCAGGGTCTGAGGTGTCACAGTGTGAGGAGGGTTTGGGAGGCGCCTTTTGCTGCACTTGGGCCCTCCACCTACGCTGAGGTGTCCCCTGGCTCGTTCTGAGTGTGAGCGCCCCAGCATCCTCTTGCAGACAGTGCAGTCGCAGGGACCTTACCTGTCTCCACCAAGGCAGAACTACTGGGGGTCCTTGCAGCAGCCCCAGGTTCTCCCAGGGTGCCAGTCAGATGGTGAGGTTTCTCACACAGTTGGTTTTTAAATTAGTACAGCCTATTGTATCTCATTAAAAACAAACAAAAATGACCACCACTTTTCATCTGCTTCTAGAAGAAAAACATTTTTTTTCTAAGCAACATCAATTTTTTTTTCCCCTGGAATCAACATGAACGAAAGACAGACTTGAAAACACTGTGGGAAGTACAGGAGTGATGGCAGTAAAATGGCACCGAAGGGAAAGCCAAGCTCTCATCCCTGGCCACCACCTCCCAGAAACCTCCTGGTTGGTGGATCAAGGATCGCTACAGGGAACTGGGCACCTGGACCGAGCTGAGAGGCTCTTAGTGGCCCTGTTTCTCCAGTCTGAAGGAAGCTGTCCCCGGACACCCCCAGTACTGGTGCTCAGCCCTCCACCCCCAGCATTGACCTGCCTCCCTGGGCTGGAGCTGGGAGGGCAGCGTCAGCCAGTGGCCTCAGGGAGAAACTGCCAGAGTGACAAGTGACAAGTGAAAAGTCCAGCCCCTCTGAGTCACAGGTAGCAGGAAGGGGCTCCGGGTCTGCAGAACTTCCTGCCAGGTGCAGCCTCTCCTTCCCCTTCAAGCTTTGGGCCACCACTTTCCCACAGTCTGCCAATACCTTTGACCTGAGTCCTACCTGAGTCCCACCTGAGCCCACCTGAGTCCCACCTGAGCCCAACCTGCACCCTACCCGGCAACCTAGAAACACATCAGCATCATCCCTGAGCCAGAAGAGGGTACTCTGGGTCCCCTTGGGGGTTGCACAGGAGATGGGAAGAGGCTGCTAGGCTTGGTCCAGGTACCACACCCCCGCACAGAGGCTTAAGCCATCACAGCACGCGGCTGACTTGGAAGTGGAGGTGCCAGGATGGCACAGCTGACAAATCTGTATCTGCTATAGAGAAGATGAGAGGGCCCTGAAGCTGGAGGGCAGCCAGAACCCAACACTGGGGGAAGCAGAGGAGCCTCAGGTGGCCTTGGGCCCAGAGAGCCCAGGGATCTCAGCCATGGGCAACAGGTGATGGAGACACTGGGGAGGAATGGCTTCCAGAGCTCCCACTGTCCAGAGGACAGCTGCCCCAGCTGCAGCTCCCTGTGGCCGAAAAGGTCACACGTTGTCCCTCAGGCTACGGCTGCTCTGTCCAGGGTGACAGAAGGTCAGGCCATGCTGAGAGGGCACTGGGGTTTACTCTGCCATGGGGGCCTGGAGCTTCCAGTTTCTGGTTGGCTTCTAGGGGAAGCAGTGAGTCCCAGGCTCCAGCTCTGCCCGCCCTGACCTCGGTGCTCCACACATGGTGACGGTCATTATTGTGTCCAGCACATGTCCACCGGGCAGAATGGTGGCTCTGGCTGGCCTTTGTTCATCCTGGCCTTGGAACCTTTGCCCTTCCTGGTACCGGCAGGCCTGGAGTCAAGTGCAGCTCCTCTGCCAAGGGCCTCCTGGATGCTGGTTACCAGCCTTGCTCCCCCGCCTCCCTTCTCTCTGTTCCTGCTTCTCACTCCTTGTTCCCTTTGGATAGTCCAGGAGCTGGCTCAGGACTGCACGAATGCATTTGTTCATTCATCTATGGTTTCCTAAAGGTACAACATGCCAGGCCCACCAGAGACCTGGGGTGACCAATCCTTGAGAGTCAGACGTAGATCTGGAGATGGATGGTGCTAGGCAATAGAAGCCGGAGACCCTCGCCCATCCCCAAGAGAGCAGGGACATCAAGGAGAGCTTCCTGAAAGAGGTGGCTTTGCCACTGGGACTTGAGAGACGAGTGGGATTTACACCAGCTCTGGGAGGAGACCAGCAAGCTCCTCTGCCAGGCAGGCGCTCCCCCGTCCTCAGCGAGCTGTGGGAGTGTTGGCAGTGGAAGGACCCTGGCCACTGTAGAGTGAGCGGGGCAGACTTGCCTCTTAGCCCGCCCCACTGTGCAGGGACCCAAGTCCTAAAAGGGGAACGCTTGGCTCCCAGACAGCCTTGCAGGTCAGTGGTGTTCCTGTTGTTGAGAAAGTCTCCCAGACTGTCGGGAATCCTGCGCCTGTCATTTAGGGCATCTCACCCTGTGCTCACAGGACCGAGGGTGAAAGTAGCCCTGCGACCCTTAGTGCTGGAGCTGAACAGTGTCTCCCCCAAAGTTGTCCAAGTCCTAAGCCCTGGCGCCTGTGCTTATTGGAAAGGGGGTCTTTGCAAGATGCAATCAAGTTAAGATCAGGTGGAGAAGAGAGGGAGAGCTCAACAAATAGTGCTGAGGGGAGAAGGGCACCTGGCCACAGAGACAGCGTGGAAGCAGCCGCAGCCAGACATTGAAGACTCAAGAAGCCGAGAGAAGCACAAAGCATCCTTCTCTGGAGCCTTCCAAGGAAGTACAGCCCCACCGACGCCTTGGCTCTGGACTTCTGGCCTCCACAGTGATACTCTCCAGTCTCTGCCCTGATCCTGGCCTAGTGGAAGGAAGGAAGCCCCTGCAGGGTTTTACTCCCAGATAAGAAGAGGCGCTGGGGTGCAGCTCAGCTGCAGAGTGCTTTTGAGGCCCTGGGTTCCACCCCTAGCACCAGGGAGAGAGAGGGAGGGAGGTCGGGGGTGGGGGAGGAGAGGAGAGAGAGAGAGACAGTGCGTGCTAGCAGGAAGTGAATGTACTCACATCCTGGAGTGAGCCACCTTTGACTTGTGCCTCCATCCCATCCCTTGTCTTGACAACCAAACTTTGGGGTGTGTCTATTAGTGAGTCACCTCAAGAAGCAAGGGGAGGGACCACACCCACAGCTTCCTTCTCCCTGTCAATACTGTATGTTAGTTGCCTACTGAAGACCAGGTACAGTGGGGTTGCAGATGTGAACAAGCAAGACCAGTTGACACTTCTGGCAGATGGAACCCAGGAAGGTCACGGCCAGGCTGTGGCCAGCCACTCAGGGTTCCTGTGAGCAGGACAGGATGGATGTTCTGACCAGAGCAGTGACAGGCAGAGGGTGGCATAGCTGCAGAGGATGCTCACAGGGCTGGCAGGGGCAGAGGATGCAGGCAGACGACCCCTGGCATTCCAGCCCTGCTCAGGAACCCAGAGCCAGCCTGGCTTCTCCTTGTTCGAGGCGGCTGTACCTCACTGTGCCAACCACCCTGGTGATCGGACAAAGTTGACCCTCCAAAACTCAGAGAGGTCAGTGGCCTGCACCGAGTCACATGGTTCACAAGGGCGTATTTGAACCCAAGTCTCAGGCCACAGCTCTTTTTCCCAGGACGCTTTGCTGCTAAGCTATGTTTTGCATTTTTGCTCCAGCAGGGTGAGGGTGAGTTCTGAGAGCTGCACCTGTGTGATTTCGAAGTGCCAAAGTGAGTAGAGGGGAGCAAGCCATCTGCCCAAGGGGACCGGCCATCCACCTGGATCCTTTCAGAACCATCTCAGCGCTTCCTCTGCGGCCCACACAACCCAGCGAATGATCTTTCTGGTGGAGCTGATGCCAGCAAGCTTGTGAGGATCTGAGGCTGCTCAGGGTCAGGGTGGGCTCTGGGTGACACCACACAGGATGTGATGGAGCAGAGGGGGACACCTTCTTTCAGCTCTTGAGTATGAGTTGCCATCTGAGGCAGTGCCAGGGCCACAGCATCCCTTCTGTCAGAGGACAGGAAAGCCCCCAGGGCAGAAGGGTGCCCAGGACAGAGACCAAAGGGCCTGGGGCTGTCCCTGCTGAAGCCCTTTGCCTCCTCACCAGGAAGTGCTCTTGAGTTGTCTCCTGCAGCCAGTGCAGGGCCATAGGGCTCCTAGCGCTTAGGTGCTATCTCAGATCCAGCATGTCATAAATTCCTCATTCTTCTGTCCCCACCTCTTCCTAAGATCTTATCAGATATGTCTCGCCCCCACCCTCCACCCCTGCGTGGCTCCTGGTGCTCAATGTCCCAGGAGTAGTCTACTCTATCAAAACTCAGAAGTACTTGCTTTCTGAATAGAAAAGTTAGGTGTGCTCTTTGTGGAAGGTGGTTAAATGCAGGAAGGAAGTCAGATAAAGCCTCAGTACTGCGAGCTGTGCCTCCTCGCAGCCTTCTCCTTCTGCATATGCAGTGCTTGTGTCTCACAACCTCAATTGCAAATTCACATCATACAACATTGAGTTTTCTTGGAGTGTATTTTTTCTCTTCAATCCAGGGGATTGAACCCAGGGCTTGCACATCCTAGGTAAGCACTCTACCACTGAGCTACATCCTCAGGTCTTTTCATTGTATTTTGATTCAGGGTGTCACTAAGTTGCCCAAGCTGCCCTTGAATTTGCAATCCTCCTGACTCAGCCTCCTGAGTAGTTGGAATTACAGGTGTGCACCACTGTGCCTGGTGGGTTTTCTTGGACTCTGAAAGTTCTTCAGAAAACTTTTTTTTTCAAAGTTTGCATAATATCCCAGCATATGTATATATAATGTATTTAATTTAAATCGCCAATTTGGGGGTATTTAAGTCCTTTCTAATTTTTAAATCATTTTGTAGAATAATCTTTCCACACATAAATATGCTTGATTCCTTTGGTTCTCTCTTCTGGATAATAAAATTCTCCTGATGAGGCCAGTCAACCCCTCTCTTCTCTACCCCTCTTCCCACACCCTAATCCTTCTCCATGGTCCCTGCTGGCTCCCTCTTGTCCTGCTGGCAGCCCTGGGCTCAGGGAGGCCATCCTCCACCTGCGTCAGGTTAGGAGTTGTGGTAGGTGCCCTCATGGTGGCTTCATTCATTTCCCTTTGCCAGTCTGTGCCCTGATCCCAGCCTGGGAGAATAAAGGATCCTGGGCAGGGTTTCCCTCCAAGATAAGAGGAGACCTGCTTTTCTCCTCTGGCCATCCCCTCCTCTGTAGGTGACACCTGCAGCTGTGTCCGGTGGCCTGGGGGCAGAGATCCTCAACAGTTGGGGCAGAGATGTGCATGGAGAGGTAGAAGGCCCGCCTCCCTGATGAATCACTGAACGAGAGACCCTTGCTTGTGGGCCAGTCTCCTCTTCAATTTTTGTAATGTTCCAGACTGTCACTATAATGATCACCAAGGGTATCCAAAGGTGCTTCACCCTCCATCTCACAGCCCCAGGCCTGCCCATATGTGACACCCATCTCCACACCAGGCTTACCCCACGCACACTCAGGTGTTCCTCGGGACAGGTGTCCCCAAGGCCCTGCTTGGCTGGAGGTGGCCCTTTCCCTGAGGCTGAATCACTGTACCTGGAACACTGGGCAGTCGCAAGTCTGGGTGCTAATGGGCAACTTCTCCAGGACAGTGGCCCCATCTTACTCCTTGTGCACCACTGCACCTATTCATATTAAGTGCTCAGGAGGGGTAAGGGAGTGAACCTTGGGCTTGTTCCCTACTTTTGGGACCTTACCCTTGGTGTGTACTGTGGGCTCACTTGTGTACCTGCATAGTTCACTGGTGGAAGCCCTGACCCCCAACATGACAGTGTTTGGAGATGAGGCCTTTAGGAGGTAATCAGGGTGAGAGGAGGGATGGGTGCCCTGTACGGAGACACCAAAGTGCTTTGTCTCACTCTCCTGTCATGGGAGGATGGGCAAGATCTTTCATCAGAACACCCCCACTTCCCACCGCCCCCATGCTGGCACCAGGGTCTTAGACTTCCAACCTCCAGAACTGTGAGAGATAAAGATCTGCTGCTTAAGCCACTTGGTCGGTGGTGCTTTATCACAGCAATCCAAGCTAAGACTGCTTTGGCACACAGCTGACTGTTGCCTGACATGACAGTGTGGGGTGGGTCTCCTGGGTCAGCTGGTGTCCTGCTCAGGGCAGCACCTGCACCCACTTCCCTCTGGGTCTCTCCCTACTTTGGGCCTCCCACTGGGCAGCAATGGTGGCCTCAAGCCCTGCCCCGAAGCGTGCATTCTCAGCTGCCAAGTGTCCTCAAACAGGTCCTCCACCCCGGGCGACTCTGCCACATTTGGGACTTCTGCCTGATGCTCTCAAGGATGGTGCACTCAGGGATTGCCCTAGCCTGGACGCTGGCACTGGCTTGAGTCGGGATGGCCTCATCTTGATCATTCAGCTCGGGAGTGAGGCTGACATTTTCAGAGCCCTTGTGGTCATAGCAAGCACCCTGGGACAGTGGCTAAGCTGAGCTGCAACAAGAAGGCATGCCAGGCCTTCCGTGTGTTTAGGACAGCAAGGTCTGTCACTAACATGCTAAAGGGGGAGGAGCTGGGCAGCCTGGTGGCAGTGGAGGCTGCTGGAGCAGCCCTGGCCCAACACCACTGTGTCCGGGGGTGACTGCTACAGGAACTGGACCCTGTGTTCTCCTTGGCTGCTGTTTATTGAGTGTGTGTGGCTGGCCTTGGAAAGGTCCCAGGCTGGTGGATAAGTCTGCATTTCCTACACTATTCCCTGTCCTTGAAAAGGCCTAATAAATTCCCTTATTGAAAGGGGTGGGCTGAGACTTCTGCCACGAATGACCATTGTTTTTCACCTCTAGAGAGCTGCTCAGGCCAAGAGTAGGCCAGAGGAGAGCAGATGGCAGGTTCCTGTGACAGGGCCGAGGGAACTGGAGGGGTCTCGGGGAGATGAGCGATGGAATCCGTGGCTCTCGATTCTGCACAAGTGCTGCTGATGCTCCCTGTTGAATGCACATGGCCCTGGCTTCCAGGGCCGAGCCACGGCCACACTGCAGGGTACCTGGGCTCTAGAGCTGGGGTGTGGTGAAAGTGAGGCATAAATGAGGGGCGCAGAAGGACTAGAAGAAGAGAGAGAGCTCTGAGCTCAGTGGTGGAGAAAGATTTCAAAACATACTTCCCCTATCTCCGCCCTCAGAGAAGCTACTTAACAAACAGGACATCCTGGGAAGAAGTGGCCTGTAAGCTTTGGGTGAGACTGTCCCTGCCCAACTGGGGTTTCCCCTTGTAGTAGTCAGGGCCAACCACCCAGACAAAAATGATACCTGCTGGGTTGTTTTTTATTTTTATTTATTTATTTATTATTTTTACCAGGGATTGAACCCAGGGGTGCTTAACCACTGAGCCACATGCCCAGCCCTTTTTATATTTTATTTTGAGACCAGTCTTGATAAGTTGCTTAGGGCTTCATCAAGTTCCTGGAGCTGGCTTTGAACTTGTCATCCTCCTGTCTCAGCCTCCCAAGTTGCTGAGATTACAGGCATGCGCCAGCCTGGCAATACCTGCTTTCTGATGGGCTATTGTATCAGGGGAAATAGTGCTGCCCCCAGACAATGGAGAGCCAGGCTTGGGCCAGCACCCACAGTATCCCCCAGACTGCTCTGAGTACCCCCATGTCTAGCAGTGAGGAGAATGGAAGATGCCAGCAAGACCAGCAAAGCCATCAGGCCCCTACGGAACACAGGTGTAAAATTACCTAGCTGGGTTCAGAAACCCTACCCAAATTACCTAACTGGTAGGGGACAAAGGGAACATGGAGAGCAGGAGAGAGAAGCCATTCTGCAATCTGTTGCAGAATAAGGACAGAGGCCTGTATCGTCCCTTTCCTGTTGTGTTACATGGAACTTCATATTTCCCCCAGTTTCTATTTTTCCTGTCTTTTCCCCATATAAGAAAGGGAAGCAGCTCTCAAATCCCAACCTTTTTTTTTGGTACTGGGATCTGAACCCAGCAGCACTTGACCACTGAGACACATCCCCAGCCCTTTTTATTTTGAGACAGGGTCTGAGTTGCTACGGGCCTCACTAAACTGCTGAGGCTGGCTCTGAACTTGCAATTCTTCTGCCTCAGTTTCCCGAGTTGCTGGGATTACAGGTGTGTGCCACTGTACCCAGCGAAGAGTTTCTGAGTTGATTCAACATTTACCATGGTTAAAAATTAAAGCCTGAAACATCAAAAAAATACTTATTTGTTTTAAAACAATAAATCTACTAAGTTAACTTTTCTTAAAAAATGAAAAATAACTGTATTTTTCAAAACAAAACAAAATCAGTGAGGCTGGAGTGGTGGCTCAGTGGTAGAGTTTGAACCCCAGCACCAGATGTTGGAAAAACAGAAACCAGACAAAAAAATAAATAAAATTTTTTCTCTCTGAAAAAAAAAATGAGTGGATTGTGGCATTGTTTTTCCACGTGTGCAAACCTTTAATGTCTGGCCTCATGGTGGGGGCAGCTGCGACCCCGTCTGCGTCTGCATGTGGTCTCTTGCAGTGCCACCTTGGCTGAAGAACACTGGCCTTCCTCGGATGTATAGCTGGGCAAGGACCTCGAAGACCTGCAGGTTCTTGGGCCACACTTTGGAGGGCATGTTGTGGCAGTTGTCTTTAATCCATACATCCTAGAAAATAGAATCAAGACGAAACTAGAGGAGGAAGAGACACCCCACACATCCTCAATAAGGAGTTGGGAAGATGTAATCCCTAAAGCAGCTATGGAATGCCTTTTTCCTTTAGGGAAGGGACCAGGAACTGTTTGTTGTGAGGGAGACTTGTTTTTGAGGTGCATTTGGGAAGAAGGGTGAATGCCAGACAGCCAAAGAGTGGAAGCGGGGGCTTTGTAACTGGTTTCTGCGTCTGCACCCGCTCCTTCAAGGGCAAATCCTCTATTGTGTTTTGCCTTTCTGAGTTCTGCTTCTTCCACTAGAGCTATGGGAGCCGATGACTTCTCACATTCTGGAGTACAGAGTGAACCTTGTCCTCCCTGCTTGAGTCTTGGGCTCATGGTAAGTGACTGAGGAATTACTCATGGAAGCTAATGACAGCCTCTTCCGAGAAAGGTTCCTGAGCTACGCTTTGACAGGGTTTCCAGCAGTCTGAGCTCCCAGGATCCCTGCGTGCTTGCTGAAAGTGACCCCGCCTTCCTGCCTGTCACTGAGTACCTGACAGCTTCTTTTCCAAATCAGAGCCCTGGAGAGGGCTGGGATGGAGTCTCAGGCCTGACTCCACTTTGCTGTTTTCCTGTATCCCAGCACCTGCTACCTGGTTGGTCTCCCCGAACCCAGGCTTGACCTTCCACAGTATCCAGCATAACCCTGTGGAGAAGCCTTGGGTTATGCTAAGACTGTCCCACTTGGCACCGCTGGGCCTCACCACTTCACTGAGGAGTCTGAATGCAGGGTTTCCCCCCTCACTCCACAGATTCCCAACAGATACCTGCAGATAGCAACAACTTGGACGTTAAAAATTACAGAATATTTGTAAAACAGAGGGCAAGGAAATAATAAATAATCTACCACACATCTGGTGATTCCTTTAGAACAACCTTGAAACTTTTTAAATTCATGTGCAGACCATGTTAAATCTTCCTTGAGCACATACTGCCTCATCCCAAAGAGGTCACAGGCTTGGCCACGTGCTTCAGCCACCAGAATACTCAGACTTGAAATATGGCACATACATGAGCAGGATGTAACTCACTGCACTGCAGAGAATTAGAATATACATGACCTGCTTGTGCTTCAAAGGATTTGTATGGCCTCCTTGCTTTTCTGCCTCAACAAAGAGGAACATGGCTCAGGGAACGTTGTTCTTTCAGTCAGGCACCCACAATACGGACACAACGCAGAGTGGAACAGACCTCAGTCAGACTCCAACTGGAGTGTAACCCCACAGCCAACTCGTGGACTCAGAATGAGCATTTGTAGTTTTAGTCCACTGAGGTTTTTGAGGTTGTTCAGCAGCGAGAGTCGACTGGTAAGTCTGTTTTGTAGAAGTAACCAGAGTGACAAGTGTGTTACATGGTGAGCATTTAAACCCTCAGGCACAGCTGAGGTTGCACTGACTTCCGATCAACGATAGTTCTACAACCTGTCACTCAGGCTGCTTTTATCCAAGTTGAATCAAAAGAGAGGCCTCACGGGACAGCCTAACTAGGCGGGACGCTGTTACCACACCTTAGACATGGCTCTCCAATACCAGGCACTTTGGGACAGGAGATAAAATGGCTGGGTGGGTATGGAGGTTAAGGGGTTGCACCAGGAACCAACCATCCCCTGCCATGAAATTTTAAGCCAGCAGCGGTTGGTGATCTTTTAGCAGCCTCCAAATCTGCCCCCCAATTCCTCCAACACCTGCTCCTCCACTGCTCTACGTTAACGAAGAATCAAGTTGATCCTTTCAGATATCCTCTGGGGCATAGGAGCATGGGGGGGAGTACTGGGCTCCTAAAAACAAAGATGGGCCTCAGGTTCCAGGTAAGGTCACTCTGAAGCCAGCGGCATCCTTGCACGGGTTTTCCATAGCTGCTCTCAGCTCAGTCCCTCCTATAGGCTCACTGCTGTGGTAGCACTAATTTCTCACTGTTGTAGAGGTGTGGCTCCCACCTTCGTCATATGCTCCCAGTGGGCAGAGGCGCCACCTGAACTGCTCTCCATTGTATCCCCAACTGCATGGTACCGTGACTGGCTTAGTGTAGGACTTCATCTCCCACATTCAGCCTGCAGGTGTAAACCCACTGTGTGTGAGACAGAAAGAGCGAGCACTCGTGTGTGACAGTGTGCCTCTGTTGCAGCCAACATATTGGAGCTGTGGCATCCTCAGGCCTGCAGGCGCTCAGGTCCTTAGGGCTGGGTTCTCTTGTCGCTAGCTATGTGTACCAAGTATGTTACTTAAACATGTCTTAAATGAGACAAAAATAGTAAATTTAGGTTTATTTTTTTTCTTGAAATGGAACAGGTCTGCCTCATGGCCAGGGCAAAGGGAGTAGTTATGTACTAGATATAGGGACACCAATTTAGGTAATTTTAAATAAGTTGCTAATAAAAGTGGTTCCCTCCAGTCTTCTCCCCAGTAACATGAATACTCTTTTTAATTTTAACCTCCTACTGAAAGCATTTATTTATTCTCAGTCAGAATATCACTTCTGTAGGGTCTGCCTTCTACCCGTCTGATTCCCTGGTGCGCCACCGTACGTTCCTAAAAATAAAACCTGAACGATTGTTTCCCTATGGCTGCCAGACCAAAAAGTCTGGACTTTAAAATAAAAGAGTTCATCCTGTTGACCATTTTTGGTTAAGGCCACTATCTTTAGCTTTCCAACAAATAATGCTTTATTATGACAAAAGGAAGTTCTAACACACTTAGAAACGGACAAAACACTTGTTGCTTATTTTGGTTGTTCCTCAAGAGTCGTTCCTACCTGGGGAAAAATTCAAGGTGGTAAATATCAGTGTCATTTTATGGCCTGATGCCACACTGGAGCACATCACCTATTCCCAAAAGGTGGTGGCTCCTTCTTCTATTAACGGGTACTAAGAGAGACCTTAAAACTGAATATTCAGGTCCACGGGATTTTGCCCCTACATTTACTCCTACTACTTTGATATGATCCCACAACAGGGTACATATGAACACTTTATGCAGTCTTTAAGTACATCTGCAATAAACATTTATCTTCACATAGAAACTTAAAAAAATACTTTAACATAATACACTGTACTGCAGATAACCAGAATTCAATATATTACACTGCTAAAATATTCATATAAATACAACATATGCAGTTTTGCTCCATTACAAAAACTCATCTATTGGAATATTAAAGACCAGTATCAGCACAGCCCAAGGAAAAAACTATTTTAACAGTAGGAACACTAGAAATAACAACTATGAGGTTTATAAACCAGTGGTGGAAAGAGAATTCTGTACATTTGCTATTCTGTCATAACAGGCACAATAATCCGAAATACAACTTTAGAGACTAGCAGTGTATAAAAATACTTTTTAAACAACACTTTTGACAGGTGTACTAGTGCTAAAAACAACAACCAAACAGTTGTATAGTTATTCCTTTTGAGGACCTTCTTAACTTACTGCCCCTGGCTAGCTCTTAAACACCGACCTGCAAAGCAAGCTCTCTCACACACAGAGAACTGCAGATTAAACTAACTTCCTCTATCTGTGGGTGCATACTGATGAGTCACTGATCCATATCAATCTCACAAGGCATGAGATGATGTATTTGGAGCCTGTTCCAGCTTTGCGATGGATGAAAAATAGGCAAAAGCAAGGTGGAATTTGTGTGTGTGTGTACGGTGTCTATTTCACTTAAGGGACCTGTGTGGAAAATGGTTTAGTCTGGCATATCGATATTTAACTTGGGGGGTGGGGGAACATATTTTCCAGGGCTCTGCGTTATAACCACCCTGGCCTTCTTGCCAAACATTGGAGCAATTTTTGGAGCTTCTGAAACGGATGTTTCTTCCACATCTTCACTATCTTCATGATGGAGATCATATGAAATATTCCCATATTCTCTTAAAAACGGGAAAATTTCAAGCAGAAACTGACAGAAGTCTCTGCGAATACCAAACCACCAATGATTGCCTCCTTTTCTCCTAAACGTTGTAGCCATCAAAGTTATCAATGAAAGCCAGAGGGGCACAAATATGGAGATGTAAGAGAATGTATTGTGCCCATCCAATCTGTGAACCAGTAGGACCTCGAAGGTGAGCAGAGGTACAACAATTGTTATCCAGCTGATGGCCATGGTCACGTGTGTTCTTCGCTGTTCGGCAACCACATCCAGTGACCGTAGGAACAGAAGGGACCAGACGATGTAATAGAGGACGACCAGGCAAAGAAACGACATGAGGATCCACAGGGGGACGAACACCACCAGCCACGGCCAGTGGATAATCCTGTCCAGCTTTAAGGCAATGAAGATGAACTGCAGGATGTTAACCGAGCACAGGATCTCCAGCTCCAGCGACCTGTCGTGTCGGAAGCCCCAGACGCAGGCGGCCACTGACACCGGGGAAACGAAGAAGAGTGGCATGAAGACCAGCAGCCAGAAGTGGGTCCCTCTCTCCACCCGGTCGCAGACCAGGACTTCGAACATGAGCAGCAGCAGGTGGATGCCCACCGCGATCAGCATGGCTTTGAACTCTACGCAGGCCTCCCCCTCGGCGCGGTAGCGAGGGTTGCGGGCCCAAACGCCAGCGCCCACCGAGGCGCCCGCGATGACCAGGAGCTTCCACAGCCATATGGGGGCAAAGACGGCCCAGTAGCTCCACTGGATGATGCCGTCCAGGCGGAGGGGCAGCAGCACGGCGAAGAGCAGCAGGCAGGCGTAGATGAGGAACTTACTCGGGTTGAAGTCCTGGAACAGGCCCCTGGGGTTCATGGCGGAAGCCGCCGTCCTCCCGCTCGAGCCCGCTCCTCACGCCGCTCGGCGCCCGCGTCCCCCGGGGCCCGCCGCCTCCCTGGCTTGGCCTGCGCTGGCTCTAGGAGGACATCGGCCGGAGCCAGCCAGGAGGAGGCTCTGAGCCGCGGAGCCGAGAGGCCGGAACACGTGCGCGCGCGGTCACGTGGCTCTGCCGGAAGCGCGCTAGGGTCCGGCGTGCGCGGGCCCGGGGCGACGCGGCGTCTAGGAGAGGGGCGTTACCTCCGCCCCGCCGCCAGCAGGGTGGGGGCCGGCGCCGCCTGCCTTCATTCCGCACCCGCTAGGGGAGGCACTTGCTGCATTCTGCTCCCGGAGGGGCCCCGAGCACCGACTCCTCAGCTGGCGCGTAGACAGCGACCGGGCCGCGACCTCGGGCGGACGCTTCCTGGCGGCGGCCGGAAAGTGGAGGCGGGATTGAGCTCACATCCTCCCCGCCGGTTGGGGGCGGGGCCGAGGCGGGGGCGGGGCCCGGGAGGGCGGGGGCGGGGCCCGGGAGGGCGGGGGCGGGCCTAGGGGGCGCGGTCGTCAGCGTGGCCCAACTCTCCCTCGCTCGGCTCCCGCTGCCACTCTCCTGTTAAAGGCCCTGGCGCCTCTGCTCCCGGGGCGAAGCTGCAGTGCTGATGCTTAGAGTAGGGAGCGGCGTGTACACGAGCAGAGACGGATGGCGGGCGAGTGTGGGAGTGTGTGAGCGCCGGCAACTGCACGGCTGCCCAGGACCGATGTACGCTTTTGAAGACCGAGCCGGCGGGGTCTGGGTGGACCTCTGCGCGTGCGCGCGAGGGAGGCGGTGGATTTGACTGGAGACTCAGGAGGGAGGCCGCGTGTGCTGTCAGTGCCCGGGTAGGGTGGCTTTCAGGGTAGAACTCCGCCGGATCGGGCTACGGACAGTTCTCAAGCTCCACGCGAAATGGCTTTGCAGAGGGCCCAGGCTGCGGCCGTCTTTTACCTGTTCCTTTCAACCAGAAGTGGAGGGCGGGTACAGGCGAGGGGGTTACGATTCTATTGGATCCGAAGCAACATCCAGAGGGAGCAGGTGAGGCGGAAACTTGATCTAGAGAGGGATTCTTCTTGCTCCAAGTCATTGCAGCAGATTAGCAGCAGAGTTGGGATTTAGATTCAAAGCGCCCAACTTCAAATCCCTAATCCTCATTTTGACCCCTGCCTGGGTCTGATTCTGGATGGACAGGATTGGGAAAGGGGCACTAGAGATCAAGAAATTTGGTTCTGGTCTACTCCAGCCACTGAGCAACGGTGAAAACTAAGCAAATTGATCCTTTGTTTCTGGGTCTCAGTTACCTTTTCTATTAAATTGGGAGACTGGTCACCAAGGGCCAGCAAAGCTGCAGTGGGTCTTTGGTTTGGAGCACCCCTTATTCAGGACACACCACCAAGGATTCCTACCTCACTTCTCCATTGCCCCTCCCCTCTGCTCAGCTGAGCCCTGGTTGCTTGTCCTTCCTGCCTTTCAGTCCCCTCTGATCCCAAGTAGTTCCCTGAAGTGGCAGTGGAATGATGACACAAAAGTTCTGGACTCAGGTGGGGAGAAGCCATTAGAAGAATGCATAGGGTGCCAGTTTCTCTGTGGGGTAACAAGGAAGGACTTTTTCAGAGAGAAGCAGGGTTCAGGAAAGGTTCCAGCTCATCTAGAGGGAGGTGGGAGTCACATCCAGACCCAGGAGCTAGCATTCTCTGGACAAGGCATCCACAGGATGCACATGAAGCACCATGTGAAAAAGCCAGTCCAAGCCCTCAGAGGTCTCCCACAACTCAACTGCTCCCACTTCTGCCAGAGGCAGGCAGGTGGCCTTGGAGGAACAACTCCCAGCTGAATGCACATTGGCAGGGCTCAGATTCAATTCTGAACACTAATTTTCAAAGTGCTGATTTTCAGGGCCCCTTGTTGCCAAAGAAGTGGCTTCATTGTGGGGAGGTTCAACTAAGGGGAGTTCCTACTATTTCTCCCTGAGCCAGAGCCAGAGTCACTATAATCATTTTTCATAGTGACTTTTTGGTACTGCTTCATTTCAAGAAGGATCTGTCAGCTAAAACAAATTTTTTAAAAAATTGAAACCCCGGTATCAGTCCCAGCTTCCTCTTTATCTGTAAAATGGGCTAATTAAAGCAGGTAGGGTTGTTTGGAGGATTAGATGAGCCAATACATGAAATTTTGCACTTTGCATTTAAAGAAATGTGAGTGATAAATCTTACCACACTGGGCGAAATAGAGCCTGTGAAGGGGAAGGACCTGCTGGCAGCTCTCCTGCAAGGTGATGGCTGAGCCAGCTCCTGGTCTTGATTTTGAGAAGAGTTGGAAATCTCCCCCAATCTCTGTAGCCAGGGCCTCTGTGCCAGCTTAATGACAAAGATGAGTTTGGAGCTTCCCCCTTCCGTCTTTAATGTTCTTCATTTAGAACAAGTGCATGGCTCCCTCCCAAGAAGTCTCTTGAGGTGTCGTGTTATGGTGTAAGCCCCTGCTGCCCAGCTCCTAAGTGAATTCAGAGCTGGCTTCGAGGTCTGTGACAGAGCCACTGAGTGCGGGATGCTGTCCTTTGTCCATCCCCTAGTGGTATTCCTGGGCCTGTAGGTCATGCTCTGTACCTCACACTCCCCTTACACCCCTTACACTGTTTTCTCTCAGGCACCCGCCCTTCATTTACGTTTAAAGCTAACATGGATTGTGTGCCATGTGCCAGGGGGTATATGGCACAGTCACCCTCAAAGCTGGCACACAAATCAAAGCATAAAATTGTCCAGTTGTAGGATTGTGATGCTCCCAAGTTACCATTGCACGTGTGCCTTGCCTGAGTTGGGGTATATGGTGGTTAGAGTGCGGACTCATGAGGGTCACTGTCCTCAAGGATGGGGGTGTCCTGAGATGTGTTCCTCCTCTCTCAACATCTCTCTTCTGCTTAGCGTCCTTATTCCCAGCTCCCCTGTGAACTCTGAGGACCTGATTTCACCCAGGCTCACGGAGCCAACCTGCAACTGGCTATCATTCCCCTGAATGTTCCATGTGTGTTCTCCCCATCCCATGGCCCTGGAGTGGCCCACCCTATGTAGCCATGTGTTATGGTTTAGATGTTAGGTGTCCCCCAAAAGTTCATGTGTGAGAATGCAAGAAGGTTTAGAGGAGAAATGATTGGGTTATGAGATCCTTAACCCAATCAATAGTTAATCCCCTAATAGGAATTAACTGAGTAGTAACTGTAGGCTGGTAGGGTGTGGCTGGAGGAAGTGGGTCTTTGAGGGCTTCCCTTTGGGGTATATATTTGGTCAGCTGAGCTTAGTCTCTCTCTGCTTCCTGGTGTGATGTCTTGAGCCACTTCCCTCTGCCGTACTCTTCTACTGTGATCTTCACCCTCACCTTGAGCTGTCTATAGACTGAGACCTTTGAAACCGTAAATCCGCAAATAAACTTTTCCTCCTCTAAAATTGTTCTTACCAGGTGTTTTAGTCACGCAGGGAAAAAGCTGCTAAAAACACCGCTCTTTCATTCCTGGACTGCCTAGATCCAAGACAGGCCTACAAGCCCTGGGAAACTTTTTCCACCCTTGGAAGACCAGTGGGCTCTTCCTGGCTTCCCAAGCTCTCACCTCTCCTTGCAGTAGCCCCCTGTCTCCCTGCCTCCCCATTGCCAGCATAGCCTCCTGCAGTCACTGTAGGGGAGGCTGTGGAGTCCTGGTGCCTTTGGTCTGGTCACAGGACTCATTTCACTGGGGTTGTGCTTGATTGACCATCCATCCCTCTATGAAATTGAACTTTAGATCCCATGCTGGTGCTTGAGATCCCATGTGAGTGCTTGAGCAATGTTGGTTGAATGAGTCAGCGAGAGAATGATTTGAGTTCAACCCTAGTCGTGACTGTCCTCTCATTGCCATGTCCCAGGCTCTGCTGTCCACTCCCTGTCCAGGGAGAAGTTTCTTTGAAAGCTCATGAATGAGTTACTATTACTGCTGAACAAATTGCCACTCACTTAGTGGTTTAAGGCAACATTTGTTGATTTTCTCCCAGTCTCTCAGAGTCAGAAGCCTGGCCTAGCTGGTGTTCCGCATGAGTCTCAGGAGGCTGGAACCTGGATGTTGGCGCCCTGGAGATGACTCTGCTTCCAGGTTGAGTGTCAGCAGACTTCAGTGCATGGAGTTCTGGGACTGAGGCCCCTGTTTCCTTGCTGGCTGTTGGCTAGGTTCATTCTCAGATCCGCTATTTCCTGCTTGTCAAGCCCTCACATGTGGGCTCTGGGGGCTGCCTCTCTTCCCTTTTTAAGGGCTCATGGGATTACTTGGGCCCACCCACATAATCCTGGATCAGCTCTATTTTAAGGCTAGTCTATTGGTAACCTTCATTCCATCTGCAAAATCCTTCAACTTCCTTTTTTTTTTTTTTTTTAAAGAGAGAGGGACAGTGAGAGAGAGAAACAACTTTATTTAGTTTTTCACATGGCCTTAGTTGCTCCAACACTCAGTTGTGTACATGGTGCTGGGGTTTGAACCCGGGTCCTCGTGCTTGCCAGGCAAGCACCGAAACCGCTGAGCCACCGCTCCAGCCCCCTTCAACTTCCTTTTAGTACCAGTGGCCCCCTTGCTCCAAGTGCAGAGATGGCCAGCCCCAGGGAGAGGGAGCCCTGGCCTGCTGACTGTATATGCAGATCAGGGTGACAAAGTTGTGACCCCAGTTTACTCTTCTTGATGACAACTGAGCATGCTCCCTGAATCCTGGGCTTCAGTCAGGATTCCTCCAAGGCCTACAGCCTCAGGAGACAGGATGTACTTGCTGAATGTGCTACACGGGACCCACTGTTGGAGCCAAGGACAGCCAGTACTGGAAGCCCAGGGAAGTTTCCCTTTCAGACCTATATGCGGATTTGCTCACCCGCGCTTTTTCCTGAAGAAGTCACAGCCCACCGACCTCTTGTGTCAGCCACAGTGCCCACCATTACCCCTCAGGCCCTGGTCCCTAAATGCAGCACGTTCCCTTCTCTCCTTGAGATAGCCTCCCCCTGTCTTCCTGCCTCCCTTCCTCCCCACTGCTGGAACGCACCCTCCCCCATTCACTGTGGAGGCCCCCTGGCTGCCCTGTGCCTCCCAGCTCCCTGACCTTGGCAAGTAACTGAGTCTCCTCCAACCCTCATCTGTGACATGGAGAGAACTTCCCATAAGTGTGAGGGCCAAATGAAACAATGTGTGAAAACCTAGATACATCAATTTCCCTCTCCTAGTGGGGGCTATTGTTCCCATCTCTTTGAGCCCCAGATTAGGCATCCCCTTCCTGAAGAATGGGAACTTGCAGTCCAGGGCTCAGACCATAGGGCATTGTGACTTCCCCAAGGGCAAAGACCCATCTCTCATGTCTCTATCCAGTTTCCAGCACACTCCTGCAGGTGGTGGGTGTATCTGGTAAAGTGCAGGTGGGTGGGAAGTGTGGATCCATGCTGCTGTCTCTGCCCAGGGCCGAGCAGCAAAGCACTGCCACATCGTGTCTAAAGCTGACAGGCCTTTGGTTTGCAGGGAGGTGTTGCAGGGCATGCAGGAGGAAATCCCAGGGCTCACAGCCCCTCATGCTTCCACTGAACTCATTTTATGGATGAGGAAGCCAGGGCCCAAGATCATGACTACATTTCTCTGCCAGCTACAGACTTTCTGCCAAGTCCTGCTATTGGTTCCATTGGCATCCCAGCTCTGTCCTGAGTCCGGTCCCACAGGAATCATCCCACCCCCCACAAGAGCCAGGCTCAGCTGACCACCCTACCTATCGTCTTCTCCCTCCCTACTTCCAGCACACTGTTTTATGTCTCCCTCTTTACTATCTGGTCACTAAATGCATGCTCACTTGAGAAATATCTGGAAAATGCAGAGTTGTTTAAAGAAGGAAGGGTGGGGGGACCAGCAGAAACTCACCAGGAGCATTTTACTGCATTTTTCCTTCCAGTTATTGTACCCTACAAAGAGATGTCATTGCCCATAAGCCACGATTCTGCTTGTTTCCTTAATATGAATCCCAAAAACTCACTTAGTTTCTCATCGTAGCATCTCTGGGTCTTTGACAGGTGCAGTTGGCCTGTGTTGAAATCCAGTTCTCCAGAGGGCAGTTCTGTTTGCCCCGTCACCTAAGTATGCTGCCAAGTTGAGGTGACTTTCAACTTAAGCTCAGTTCCTTTGTTCACTTGAGGTCTTTTACATCTTAGTGCAGATTCAGACTCAAAGCTGTGTTCACATTTCCAGGGCCATGGCTAAGAGATTTCCTGGCTAACTTTCTGCCATAGGAAAGGATGTTTAACACTCAAGAACTAATCCCTTGGCGTCCCAGCTTCAGCAAGATGTTTCTTACTAGTTAATCTATCCTGGGGTTTGTTTTTCTTCATGATATGTGAAATAGTGGCAGGCCTGGTGTTCAACTATGTCTTAAATGTGACAAAATATAACATTTCTCAGATTCCTGTAGACATCGTAGTGGCCACATTAATATCACATTGGAGGGTTGGTCCAATCCTTCACTGTGGCCTTTTATTTTTTTTTATTTATTTATTAAGAGAAGGACAGTGAAAGAGAGAGAAAGACAGCATCATTTTTTATTGAGTTTTTTCATATGGTTTTCGTTGCTCTGACACTTAGTTGTGTATGTGGGTGCTGGGGTTCGAACCTGTGTACTCGCGCATTCCAGGCAAACACCATAACCACCCAGCCACCACTCCAGCCCTTAGCTCATTTCTTTAGGGCAGATTCTTGAAAATATAATCTCTGGATTTGAGAAATGAACATTGTAAAGACTTTTGATACATAAACACTATTTTTCTGTATGTGTGGTACTGGGAATTGGACCCAGGGGTACTTTACCACAGAACTATATCTTCAGCCCTTTTCATTTTTTATTTTGAGACAGGGTCTTGCTATGTTGCTTAGGCCTCTCTAAATTGCTGATGCTGGCTGCAAACTTGCAATCCTCCTGCCTCAGCCTCCCAAGTAGCTGGGATTACAGACGTGTTCCCTCACACCTGGCAAGCATCGTGTTTTGGAGGTTGATTTTTTTTTCTTTCTTCTGGGTTGTCTTGGCAGAAATGGAGTTTGGGCTGCCCCCTCTTAAAGTGATAATGTAGCTGTGTTGACAGTAGATGGGAGGGCTCATGTGGTCTGGACAACTTCCCAGGGTGAAACATTAAAGAGGCTGAAATCAAAGGTAAGCTTGGGTGGGGGATTGTGTAAGATTAAAAATCAACTCAAATTAGGAGCAGTTTTGACCTGTGAGGGTGCACACGGGAATTAGCGATTTATTTGGGTCAGGTTACAGCCTCCAAATGTTATACGATGAAGTGGGCACTGGGATAGTTTAATGTGAGGCATCAAAATATAATGATATATTATTCAGAGAAATGTTTTGTGTTTGTGTGTAGGTGGGTGAGAAGCCTCCTGAATTATGGAGTATTGTTAAATGAACGGTAAGCGATTCAAGCATCAGTTCGTTATATTTAAATTGGAACTATTAAATATTTTTAAAAGTTTGCATGTGCTATTTGAACTTTCTTCTCTGCTCTCATTTGCACTATTAATTTATTCAGTAAAAGACGTTTTTGCTCAGCTCTGCCCTCAACTGGATTTGTCAAAAATCCTGAGATAGTATGATGTGGGTGAATGATGTTTACTGGCTTATAAATATGCATTTGCAAAATTTTATTTCTAATTTCACTCTGAGTTACATAACATTCTTTCATTAACTGGTGCAAAATAGAAAAAAAAAAAATCCAAATCCTCTACATGCCGCTCAGAGCCAAACCTTGCAATTGCTCATGAACAATCCATTGGGGTTCTTGTCTTTGAGGGGCTGTCTAGCAGTGCAGAAGGCCAGCAGCACAACCAGGTGATGTTGGGGCCGCAGGAGCCTGGCGTTGCCCTACGTCAGAGCTTTGGTGGCTTCTTATCGCTAGAGAAAAATCCAAATACCTTACCAAGCCTTTCAAGACTCCAGCTGACCAGCCTCAAACCATCTCTCTAGCCTCATCTCATTGCCCACTGGGCCCCAGTTTTTTTCTCTCCCTCAGACCCCCTAGACCAGACCCATTGCCACCTCAGGTCATCAATTCGTGTGTCGGTGTTGTATCCGAAAGAGTCGGGGCCCACATCCATTCTCGCAATGGTTGAGTGTGGGTTATCATGCTGGAGGATTGGTCCTCACTGTCAGAGGTGGGAGAACCTTTAAGAGGTGGGTTCTAGTGGGAATTGGTTAGGTCAGTGAGGGGCATCACCACCCTTGGAAGGGGCTGATGTTGGTTTCTCAGAGTGAGTGAATTCTCTTGAGAATGGGTAGTTATAAAAGAGCAAGCCCAGCCCCTGAATGTCTCTGGCTTCCCGTCTCTCCAGAAGAGTGTTCCTGTACACACTTCTGCCACTGTAATGCTACCTGCCATGGGGCCCTCAGCAGAGTGGAGTAGAATTTTGAGCTAAAGAATCCTCTTTATAAATTTCCCAGCCTTGGGCATTTTGTTACAGCAATGGTAAACGGTCTTTAAGCTGTGGAAAACTCTGAAGCTGTTCACTCATCACTCAGCTGTTATAGCTAGATCATCTGCTGGCACCTGGCATGGATCAGGCCCTGTGGATGAAGGCGGTGCCCTGTGGTCCCTGTCCCAAAAACTTGAGTACACTGCTATACAGTCACAGTGTACAAACATGGAACACTGTAAAACCCTGAAAGAGACAAAGAGAATTGGAAGCGACTGGGCTGAATATGGTTAAAATTCAGCCAAAAACTAGGAGAAAGAAGCACTGGAAATAAACTTTAGGCTGACAACCAAGCCTGCTGGGGGATCGGGGAGAACGTTGTGCTATTGGCTGGCACAGAACTCCAAACTAGACCTGTGCCAAGAGGATCCTGGGGGTATTCAAGCATGAGTCAAAGAAGCAACTATCTGGATTTAAATCCTTGCTCTGTCATTTAAGCAGCTGTGTGTCCTTGACCAGATGACTCAGTCTCTCTGAGTCTAGGTTTTGTCACCTGTAAGATGGGAATAATAGTACCTACTTCATAGGCTAGGGCTGAGCTAATGGATGCATTTAGTACATGGTTAACATATGAATACATGCCCCTCCCTGCTAGCCTCCTGATTATTCCTTAGACTGTATATTTTGAGTTGTCTTTGAGTTATACCCCACCTTTCGGTCCCTTCTTCACCCTGGGTCTGGCTCAGCTTTATAAACCAAGGAGGCCCGAGGTGGATCAGGGGTTCCCAGACACAGGCTCATGTGCTGCAGGCTGAACACAGGCAGTCTCCTGGCTCTCAACACAGACTACCAAATCAGACTCCTGGGGGTTGGGCCCCACATCCAACTGGGGCCAAAGCTCCCCAGATGATTCCCATGAGCAACCAAGGTTTAGATCCCTCGGCCAGATGGCCCCTGAAAAGCCTTTATAGCCATTGCCATCTGTGTCTCTGTCCCCATCAAGTACCCCATGCTGAGTGAGAGCTCCTCCATCAGTGTCCAGGCCAGGGCCCATCTTGTGCTTCCTCAGGGAGACTCTTCAGCAGAGACTACTGAAAACAAATCTCTGAGCCTGAGACACGCTGTCAGATCAACACTTGACCAGCGACCCCTTCTTCTCAAGTGCCAGTTCCCACCGAAGGCATAAAATGAAACTCCTGGGAGTTCCCACTTACATTTTTCCCTTCTAAGAACATAATTGTTTTCTGTTGCTGAGGTTCTTTCCAAATTTCTCAAAACAATCATACGCTTCCCAGCTTTA
Organism: Aplodontia rufa; assembly: GCA_004027875.1. NCBI lineage: Eukaryota > Metazoa > Chordata > Mammalia > Rodentia > Aplodontiidae > Aplodontia > Aplodontia rufa. The sequence goes on along the minus strand of PVKS010024078.1, from coordinate 6,468 downwards.
CCTAGGGAGGTTTTGGGATGATAAATGGCTGTCTAGGTGATAAATTCTTTCTGCAAACCCAGCCCAACAAGATTGTTCTAGTCAGCTTTTCCCTGCTGTGACCCAAGTACCTGACAAGAACAATTTTAGGGAGGAAGGGTTCATTTGGGGGCTCACGGTTTCAGAGGTCTTAGTCCATGGAAGGCCAGCTCCATTCCTCCAGGCTTGAGGTGAGGCTGAACATCATGGCAGCAGAAGGAGCAGAGAGCTCAAGGGGTCACATTGGGAAGCAGAGCAGAGAGAAAAGCTCATGCCAGATACGTAACACACACCCTAAAGGCACACCCCCAATGGCCCACCTCCTCCAGCCGCACCCTAGCAGCCTACACCCTCGTAGTGAGCAACTCACTGATTGGGTAAGGCCTTTCTAACCCAATCATTTCACATCAGCCTTCCTGAATTGTCACATGTGAGCTTTGGGGGACACCTCACATTCAAATCATAACAAAGATTTCCCCTATGAAAACAGGTAATGTCTGGACCTCCAAGTGTCTGTTCAGAGCAGGTGAGTGCGATGATGAAGACAGAGGTTGCTTTGCTGTTTCCAAGTTGGTGATAAGCTCAGTAAAAATGGAAATCCTTAGTACCAGGACAGATGGATAGATCAGTGCAAGAATGTCATAAATGAGTGGTTGGGTTGTGCAGGTTGCAGAGGTACAAGGAACACCTATGATTTTTTTTTCCCTTTTAGTTCACAGAAAACAAGGGACATATTAAGAAGTGAACAGAGGGACCAATTTTTCCCTTTTGGTCTGAAAGAGGCTTTGGAAGGGGAAGGCAGAATTGACTCTGCTAAATAGTGTGACGATGATGACAAGGGTGACGGTGACGTTCAGAAGAGCCTCGTTGATTATATTCATGCATCTACAAGGCCCCAGTCTTACCCTGTCACAGGGGAGGGGACAAGGTTCCGAGAGGCCAAACATCTGGCTCAGGCATCCCAGCGCCCACCAGGTGTCTCCACAGCAGTGCAGGGGATGCGACAGAATGAACGTCCACACTAACGTCCAACCTGGACGTTCCTCCAGGAGAAAACCCTTGGCACTTCTGTCAACACAGCTGGTTAGAAGTATTTTGTAAAGAATGATTTACTAAATATAGTAGTCTGTTCTGGCTGCCATAACAAATTCTCATGAACTGGGTGGCTTGATCAATGACAAATATATAGTTCTCTCAGGGTGGAAGCAGATCCAGTCTCTGACGAGGGCTGCTTCTTGTGTGTGTCCTCAGGTGAAGAAGATGTAAGTGAGCTCCCCGCACTCTTTATTCAGAGGGCACTAATCTTGTCTCACCGTATTTTGTTTTTTTAGGAACAATATAGGACCCAGAAGAAAGGCAAGGGATCAGGGGATGGAGGAGGGAGGTAGATGGGTGTGTGTGTGGGGACATTGAACAAATTGTATTGCTTGTGTGCATCTAGGAATATGTGTCAATGAATCCCAACATTATGTAAAACTATAATGGACTAATATATATATATATATATATATATATATATATATAAAAGAGGGCACTAATTCCATTGTTGAGGGTGAAGCTATCATGACCTCGTCACCTTTTGGAGGCCCCATCTCCTTATGCCATCACACTGAGGGTGAGGATGTCAGCAGATGGCTTTTGGGGGGACACAAACATATACACCATAGTACTAATCAATTTCTAACCATTAAAAGATACATTGTAGGGCTGGAGCAGTGGCTCAGTGGTTGGAGCACTTGCCTGGCGTGTGCGAGGACCTGGGTTCAAACCCTAGTAGTACGCATGCAACTAAGCGTCTGAGAAACGCAGGCCAGATGAAAAAATGAAGTTGATTCTTTCTTTCTCTCCCCGTCTCTTAAAAAATATATATATATATATATATATGTGTGTGTGTATGTACATATGTATGTGCGTGTGCATATATATATATTGTAGTCAGGCATGGTGGCACACATCCCCAGCAGCTGGGGAGGAGGCTGAAGCAGGATATATATATATATATATATATATATATATATATATATATAAACTCTGAGTGAAAAGAGAGGCTGAGAATGAGAACCCCTCTGTGATAGTAATTTAGGCAGGGATTTTGAGAAGATGCTGGGAGGGGACTTCACTCCATGCTTGGAGCATGGAGCATGAGGTGGCTGTGTCCCATCACTCACTGAGCACAGCCCCCAGGAGCAAGTTGGGTGAGGTGTGTGGCTTGGCCCGCAGAGTGGGGATGGGCTGGTTTGAGCTGAATTCCTGTTTTCGTGGCCTGAGGTCAGGGCCTGAAACAGGGTCTGCTGCCACTAAAGGCCACAACCAGCAAGCTTTATATATTTCCCATGAGTAGGCTCCTCAGCAGCCTTGTGTTGCCCCATCTTCCAGTACAGAATCGGAACAGAACCATAGGTCTCTTCTCTTGTTTGTCTTTCCGCTAGAACATGGGAACTGAAGGAGATGTCATAAAAAGAACCAGGAACGGGAAACAGACTTGGACCACAGCCAGTTTGCTGTGTACAACCCAAGTCTGACTTCTATGGACCATGGCATCACTGAAAGTGAATTCCCTGAGCAGGGCTGGCCCAGGGCATATTCCTGGGCTCTTCTGGCTCTCTGGTCCACCTGGGACAGCCCTAGTTTTCTTGACCAGCCCTCTGTCCCATGGCAGGGCTGCTTCCTTGCTTAGAGCTCTTGAAGGCGGATTCCTACTTCCATTTGCAGTATAGGTTTGTGATTTAAAATGTGGGCTTTGTGCAGGAAAGCCCTGGTCTGAATCCCATCTCTGCTACTGCTAGGGTACAATTTGGATGGTCAGCTGTTGACAAGCTGCAGGGTCTTGGTTAAACACCTTGGTCATCATGCCTGTTTGGGTCGGTGCCAAAAACCTACCCACACTGTGCCATCAGGGCAATTCCTACAGCAGAGTACGATGAGACACAGGTTTCCATGTCCCCATCCTCTAAGGCTGGATTCTAGCTTTTATTTTGTCCCAACTCTTCACCTGGTCACAGCTGGATTCCTCTTTTCAGATAAAAATAAATAGTACCAATCACTTACATGGTAAACACTGTGCCCCTAGCCCTATGGCAGGCCAAAAGGCTGTTACTGTTCACATGTTCACACATGAGGACCCTGAGACCTAGACAGCTGGTGAGCAGCAGAGCCAGGGGTCCCAGACAGTCCAGATTTGAACCACTCATGCCTGGGCTTTCTCCACTCAATGAGGACAAGTGGCATGTATTGAGTGCCTTCCGTGTTCCAAGCATGGTGGAGGGATATGTAACTGAAACCCCTGATCTAATTCTCAAGGAAGACTAGAGAAGAGGAAGGAGAGGTGGTGGGCAGCTTTGCCCACCCCTGATGGGACAAGGGACTGCTAGGGCCAGGCAGGGCTAGGCTAGTGGGGGCTCTGCCTAAGCCTGGCCTGCAGGGGCCCTGGCAGCCTTGCCTTTCCCTGCTCAGGTGCAGCGGCTCCTAAGGGCAGATGACCTAGAAGGCATCCGCTCATTAGCAGCCGCCCAGGAAGCTGGCCGAGTGCCTATCCCTCGGGCCTCCCTGAGTGTGGAGGCTCACCAGCCTCAACATAGCAGGCACGGTCCCCAGGGCTGCTTTCCCAGGCTCCTTGCACAGGCAGGTGTGGCCCAGGTGTCTGGCAGCCTTGGCCCCAGGGTCATGGCCTCTACATCTAAGCCCTTGTGGGACGCCCTGGAGCTTGGGCTCAGCAGTTTGGGTTGTAGAGTCCAAAAACCAATTAATCTGGGGCTTGGGGGGAAATCTGTCTGAGCAGTGCTTTGGCCAAATCTTCAATCACCTGTAAGGCAGACGATCAGGCTGTGTGCTATGGCTGTGCTTGTGACTGGCTGCTGCCAGGTAGGAAGGGCCTGTTCTGCGCCCCAACCACAGCTGTGTCTCCCAGCCCAGGTGCAGTGTGGGTGTATCTTGGGTCAAGGGGCTCTCTCAGCAGTTCTGCCGACTCCATAAGTACCCAGGTCCCCCTTCCCTGAATGCCCAGCAAAACAGTCAGCTCTGAGAGGGAGAGAACTGAGATGTCCCTGAGGGTCAGAGCTGGGCACCTGCAAGCCTTGGGGAGCAGAGGCAATGGTGAGCTTTCTGCCTCAGCCTCCTTAATGAACAGAGTCTGGGGTACACAGGAAGCTCTGGCACTGGTCTGAACCAAGTCTCCCCTCTGATCACTCTGAAACAGGGTACGAGTTGGGGGTGTTCCCAAATTGCAGCTGTCGGAGGCCTTCCTCTGTGACTTATTTTTCCTTCAAGTTGGTTTGGCAGCCAGTGCAAGGCAGGTGCCCATCATCATTAGGTGCTCATTAATGGTTCTCATGTCCTGAATACTTCTGCACTCTCTGAATTCAACCAGGGCACGCTCTCCCTGTGCCGACTGGTGGCGCTCCAGGAGCATCGGGCTGGGCCTGGCGGAGAGCTGAGCTGACTGGAGGCCCGAGCTGCAGATGCTGGGTGGGTCTCGGGAAAAGACACCAACAGGCCCACTTTTGTTTGTTCTGGCACACGCACGTGAGCACAGGGGCGCGTGCCGCACGCACACACACACACACACACACACACACACACAGAGTTTACTGAGGGACTCTGATCCCAGCCATGGACAGAAGAGACCAGAGCAAGAGTCCAGGCAGGTTGAGTGAAGGAGAGGCGAGTCATTGTCCAGTTGACAGAGCTGTCTTTAGAACTTGAGGCCATAGTACCTCTCACGCTGGACCCTCGACCCCTGGAAGGGGTTTCTGTACAGTAGATGTCCTCAAAGGTTTTGCTTCTGGAAACACTGCCCATCCTGCTCAGAAACTTCCATGCAGGTCAGAGCTCTTCCTGCCATCCCTGGCCTTCTGTTCCTGGTGGCTCTTTCTAAATGCACCCCCGGTACTGTTCAGCCTAGCCGGTCCTTTCGTGGGCTTCTCTGGCTCTGCGCCTTTGTCCGTCTCTGTGGCCCCTGCCTTGGATGGCCTCTTTCTGCCTCACCTTTAGTGTTTGTGGAATCCTCTTCATTTTTCAAGCCCATTCAAGCTCCACGCCCACTCCCAGGAAAAATCTGCCTGCTTCAGCCCCTGGAAGGACCGTTTCCTCTGAAGTCCTCTCTTCTGAGGCCTCCTTTTCCTTATCATGGGACAATACCACATCATGGATGTGTTCTGAACGTTACCTGAGATGATCTTCATAAACGTGGCCCAGCACACAGTAGGTCCTCAAGGCATGTCTCCTTTCCTGACCTACCACAGGCACAGGACTACAAAGGTGAGACACAGCCCGCCTCCCAGGGTGGAAGGAGCTGGAGTGGGGACTCATTGCCTCCCCGAGGGGCCAGCATGCTGTCTGGAGAGCAGAGGCGGCAGGGCTGAGTTTGGTCCTTACTGGGGGTCAGGGGAGTCACCGAGGGAGCTGAAGAGGCCAACCAGCTTGTGGTACTGTGTGCCACAGGGAGAGGCCAGTTCTCACGGTTGTTCCAAGGCCTGGGAGGCTCCTCACCCGGGCAGGGATGCATGCCAGGCCCTGACTCAGGCTCAGTCACAGCCCTGGGCCCTGGGTTCTCAGCCTTGCTTTCTGGAAAATGCAAAGTGGAAAATAAAGGTTTGCTCTTTGGGTTGTCATTGAGCTTGGCCTAGGTGAGGAGGTGGGTGGATCCCTGTAGGGCCTGCTTTCATTTCCCTACTCAATCTCCATTTCCTTACACCATGGTTGAAATAAAAAAATCTCTCCCTGCACACCTGGTTTGCCTAATTCTCCCTAATGAGCTTTGCTCTTCTGTTCAGCTTCCCCCTGTGTGGTCTGGGGACAGAGCCCAGGCTTCATGACCTCAGGGGCCCCCTCCAGTGCTCCCGTCCTAGCCCCTCATGTGGGCTGTTTGAGGGCAGAGACTCTGCCCTCAGCCAGGAGGGGTGGGCTGGAGAGGTGAGCAGGAGGACTGGAAGATGGCCATGTCCCCTAGGGTCTCCTGTCCCACCAGGGTCTCTTTTGCTCACCGTTGTGCCCTCACACCCAGCACCATGCTTGGCAGCTGCTAAGTACTCCAGAAAGAACTACTTGGTGAGTTCTCACCGAACGCCACAGGCCCCGGGTCTGCAAGTTCCAGGGCCACAGTGGGTGCATGGTATGTGCCTCCCCCCTCTCCTGTCCCCTCACCACTGTGACCTCAATGCCCAGGAGCGACAGCAGCAGAGGAGGTGACCACCCTGCCTGCATCAAAGTCTACCTGCCCCAGTTCCTCAGTGCATGGCAGGAGTCACGTCCTGATGGAACCGTGGCCCAGGTGACCCGTGACTCTGTGTGTGGGGGTGCGGGAGGGTGTTGCCTCCATTCCACGTCTCTGAAACATTCTGGCTTCTTTCTGGAAGTTGCTCTTTTCTTATCACTGAACTTGGCAGCCGTTGGGGAATTTCTTGAGGGAGGGTGGAAGATCCTGGAAGGAAACCACCGTGGGACCGTTGTTTC
>PVKS010024077.1:0-31542 GCA_004027875.1 Aplodontia rufa | reverse complement strand
TATCACGTGCCGGGCATTATTCAAAGCACTTTGTATTTATTAGTGTATTTATTTCTTACAACAAACTTAAAGGAACATACCATGATTATCATCATTTTATACTTGGGGACATGTAGGCGCAGAAGTTAAATACCTTAATCACCAATGCATAGCTGATCAGGAGATAGTATCAGATATCCTACCTCTCTCAGATATCCTTTTTATTTGTTAATCTGGCATGTGTATATATGTGTGTGAATTTAGCCTTGTTGCATTTCATGTCTTCTCTAAAGATCATCCCTCATTATTTCTGGTTATTGATTGATTCTCATTGTCATTTTCCCCTAGGAGAAAAGCATTCACTCTCATGATGTGCTTATTTTTCAGCTGAAGAAAAGATGACTGGGCTCATGAGCCTGGAAGAATGAACTCAGAGGAGGCTGTTTGCATTGGATTCTCTCACTCAGCAGCTGTGGAGAGTCTGAGGATGAAGAGCAGGATCTTCTTACTTCAACAGAGGCATGCTACAAGGTTCCCAAGCCACCAACAGCCAAGTGGATATGCTGCAGAGGGGCTGTCTAATAAATGATTAACCTGAAGCTTTGGTAGCAATCTGTCTTGCAGCAGTGTCCTCAAACTTAGTGTTTCTTTCTCTTCTAGTCTTGCATATGTATAGAGATTCCCTGCACCTCCTATCTGGTGCCAGTACTGGCCTACAGTCTGGATCTGCAAGGGGAATTCTCTTGGTTCAGGCTAGGTTTGTCCTCTTTGACTCTGCTATTTATAGAGCTGATGTGGGTTAATAACTACTATTTATTCAGAGACTGTTCCACACCAAGCATTAGTATGGATGCTCCACATACATTTAGTCCTTATAATAGCTCTGTAAATTTGTGCCTATTATCTCTATTTTGCCCATGAAGAAATGGAGGCTCAGAGAGCTTACGTTCTATGGTAAGATCACAGTGTTGCCAGGGTAGGATTCAAATCTAGGTCCAACTGTAAGTTCCCTCCACGTTAACACTCTGCTTTTCTCATTATTGTTTCAGAGGTAATTACCCAACAATATCATCACAGGTATGACTTTCATGAGTAGGAGTGGGGATTGTGGTGTATGTGCATGGGAAGTGTTTTGAAAGGAGGGTCAGGGAGACTTGAGAGGTGCACAAGAATCATAGAGTTATTTTCTAAGCAAAATAATGCTTAATATTCTTTTATGGCCTAAGTCAAATCCAGCCCCAATCTGTTTTTGTAAATAAAGTTTTATAGGAACACTGCCACATCCACTTCTTTATGTACTGTCTGGCTGCTTTCTCTCTACAGTGGCAGAGTTGCGTAATTGTGACAGAGACTATGCACTCATCAAAGCCTAAAATATTCACTATAGGATCCTTCCAGAAAAACTTTACTGACCTCTGATTTAAATGACTGTGGAAAAAGGTCATCAGCTTTCCTCAAGACTATTTTGTAATATTTTCCATTTGACTGAAAATTACTTACAGATTTATAATGCTTAGATAATCACTGTATTCTAATAGCAACGGTGGTGATGGTGGAGTGGGGGTTAAGGACTGTGAGGATGGAAAAGGCTAGAGGTCTAGGGCTGTTGGTCCCCCTTAACTCCTCCCCCAGACTCCTCCCACTCACTTCCTCTCCATTCCTCCTGCTGCCTAAAATAACTTTTGGTTCATAAGCATGTAAGTGGCTTCCCACATACAACATGCTCAAATGCACCTTGGTCAGGAATTTAAAGACCATCACAGTCTGATCTCTACTAATCGCTCTCCCTATTTTTTTTAAACCATGAGGAAATCATGCCAAATTTGAATTTATATTTGAAAGCCAATTTGTCTTTGATTCACTTTTATAAAAACAGAAAAGTAAATATATACTTGCAGGTATTTGTCTTAGTCTGTTCAGGCTGCTATGACAAAATACCATAGATTGTGTTATTTATAAACAACGGAAACATTTCTCAGTTCTGGACACCTGGAAGTACAAGATCAAGGTGCCGGTAGCAGATTCAGTGTCTGTCCAGGTCCTATTCTCTGGTTCATAGACAGCACATTCTTTCTGTATCCTTACCTGCTGGAAAGAGCCAGAGACCTCCTGGGGCTTCCTTTCTTTCCATCCTATTCTTCAGGGTTCTCCCCCCATGACCTAATCAACCCCCCTCCTGATACCATCACTTTGGGGGTTAGGGTTTTCAACAAATGAATTTTGGAAAGACATAAATATTCAGACCATAGCAGTGTTGTATTTGATACATGGAACCAGGCTGAGATTTCATATATGATAAATTTATCTGATCCAAAAGAATAATTTGTAAATGTATTAGTTACTTCTACGGCATGTTATCCAACTGTATTTTTAAAATTTCTGTCTGTTTTTAAAATTGTAATATCACAAGCTTTCTCTCACATTGCTATGTATTTTTCATTAAGATAATTTTTCATGTCTGCAGAATGTTCCAACTCCTATATGTTCTGTGTTTTCCTAATACTTCCCTAGTATTTGGGTACTGATGTTTTATTCTCTCTATTCATTTGGTTTCATCTCCTACTTTCATTCCTTGGAATTGTGCTCATCGTTTTCTACTTTTGCTCAGGGTGTGTCTCGGCTTGGAAAGGATCCTGTCTCCCCTTTCTCTCTGCTGTTAGGTCAAGGTATAGCTTATGAGATGGAAGGAAATGGGCTACATTTTCTAATCAAAGAATATTACATCCTTGTCTACCCTACCCTTACAGTTCATCCTGTCACCTTTCCGCCTCCAACTTTTTTGTCATGGAAAAGTACAGATTGACCTTCAGAATGAGGGAGGGATTTCAAGAGGCTTACTTTCCCAGGAAGTGCTGACACAGTATGATCTCAGCCTGACAGCAAAGGCAGTGCAGTGTCAAAGTACACACAGGCACTATTATTTCCTGGTGCTGTACTTAGGAGAGTGGTTTATTCTGGAAAATAACAACAGATACTTAATAATATTACTATTTTCTGAGAACTCTACATACATTAAGTCATTTAACCTCATAACAACCCTATCAAGTGGACACTTTTAATACACTCATTTTATGAGAAAATTGTGGTGCAAAGAAGTTAAGAAATTGTTCAAGGCCACGTAACCAGTAAGTGGTAGTACTGGAATTTGAATTCAGGCACCTTGGCACCGGAGTCTTGGTGTTAACTAAGAAGTGCAGTCGAGTATGCACCTCGGCCCTTTATTTCCCCAGTCTCAACCTGACCTCTAATATTTTAGAGACTATGTAGAAGGAGAGGGGCTGCTGAGCAATGTTCCAACCATGAACCTGTTTGTTCCTCAGAGTTGGAGAGACCTGGCTTCTCGCCAGTATGCCGGGGAGATTTCCTTTCTCAAGGAGATTGACAGATAAATTTAATTTGTTCATGGTCATTCCCTGAACATGGCGAGTCCAGAAGTGTGTCCAGGGCCAAAGTAGAGTGCGCTGGAAATACCGAAATCCCCCAAAGTTTACTCATCTCAGTGTCCCAGTGCCTAAGTAAAGCAGGCCATCAAGCATGAATTATCTTGACAGTAACATCATGATGGCAAGGGTGAGCTGGAACCTCTCATGCCCTTCTCCAGGAAGCAGTGGGGCCGCTTTCAACGGATTACATGGGAATGTAAGTGAGGGGAGGAAACTTCAGAGGGCCTTCCAAAGGTGAGAGGGAATGAATGGTTACTGGTCTGAGGAAATTATGGAACCTCAGGATTCAGAAAGATGTTACGTTATCTCCGCAAGGCACCCCTTCAGTGCCTGAATCTGCCATGACAGTTCTACTAAGCAAATGCCCAGGCTCTGCTTGGTTACCTGGACTTCTAGGAATCTTACTACCAAGCAGTTTATTCAAGCTCTGTGTAGATTTCTTAGAAAGTTAAATATTTTATTGAGTGGAAATCTGTCTTCTAGTAACTTCCACCAATTAAGTCTGATACTACCTGTGGTAAGCTAGAAAACAAGTCATCTCCTACTTCCACACAATAGCCCCGGGGAGATTTGAAGTCAAGGAATTCATCCTCCCGAGTTTTCCTTTCAGGCCAAATCCACACAGGTGTTGTGTCTCTTCTGCATGGTTTTCTGGTTCTTGGCCAGTCAGGTTTGTGTCCAGTGACCACTTCTCACTTGGCTTAGAGTTCTCTAAAGATGGAACCAGACCACCCCATAGAGTGCGAGTTCACTTTGGGGCAGCACCATCCTTTCCCTCATAGGAGACTGTCCATAATGTGTGTCTAGGGTCAGAAATTAGTGCTCTGACTTCCAAGGGGTTCCAGGACTTTTGGGAGTTTGGTTTTCCATCAGAAAGGGGCAGAAAGCAGAATTAGTTAGGTTTCTATGGTTGAGAAGAGAGGATAATGGCATTGTTTTTTTCAGTGCTTACTACATTCCAGACAGTGAGCTAAACTTAATAGGTATTATCTCATTTAATCCATGAAACAATCCTTGTAGGTGCAAGGACTATGATTCCCAACTTCACAGATGAAGAAAATGAGGCTTAGAGAGGCCTCAGGTTTTCCCAGGCTAGGTGGTGTATATTATGACCCTTGCCAGATGTTAGCAAGGAGCAGTGGGTGAAGATGTGGGGCTTCAACAACGGGCAGCATCTGGCTAGTGATGCCTCAGAAAAGTAAAGTATAGGGGCTGGAGCAGTGGCTCAGCAGTTATGGTGCTTGCCCGGCATGCGCAAGTATACGAGTTCAATCCCCAGCACCATGTACATGATGGAGTCTCAGAGCAATGAGGGCCACGTGAGAAACTAAATAAAATTGGTTTTCTCTTCATCTCCTCTCTCTCTCTCACTGTCCCTCTCTCTTTAAAAAAAAAAAAAGAAAGAAAGAAAAGTCAAGTATAGCAGTGAAGAGGGTTGGGGTGAGACTAGGTTATAAGGCCCATAGACCAAAGGAAGAAGGAGCCATGCAAGGGTGGCACGGAAGGACATGGTGTGCAGGGGAGTAATAATAGTAACTTCTACCACTCATTAAATGCCTACTAAGCCAGGAATTTTACATACATAATCTCCTTTAATTCTCACAACACCCCTAAAAGGGAATTAGGATCACTGTGCTACAAGTGAGGAAATTGAGGCTTAGTGAGGGTAAGAGACTCACTGGGGACCAGATAGCTGGTAAGCAGCATGTCAGGCTTTATATGCAGACACCTGACTCCATGCCAGTGGCCTTAAACTAACTCCCAAAGGGGAAGACTATTGGAGACACAGAAGGGAAGAAAATTTTTCTCCCACCAGATAAGGAATAGAAGAACTTAGGAGGCAACTCAGGGCTGCAGGCAATGTCTGGCACCTAAGAGTGGACAGGGAACCTGGTTCTGGGAGGGATAATTTTGTCAGACATTAGCAGTGACAATCATAACTATCCTGACTTGGAGTTTCCTCAGAAGACATTCATGGGGCCTCATTCAGATAATTATGACTAGAGATGCTATCTCAGAATCAGAAACCTAAGTTCTGAGGGCCAGAGCGGTGGCTCAGGGTTACAGTGCTTGTCTGGCATGCACTGGCATGAATAAGGACAAGGGTTTGAACTGCAGCACCATGTACACAATCAAGTGTCAGAGCAATGAAAGCCATATGAAAAACTAAATAAAATTAATTCTTTCTCTCTCTTTCACTGTTCCTCTCTCTTAAAAAAATAAAAATAAAAAAACCTAAGTTTTGAACATCATGTTTTTATTCCTCTGTAGTTTCTTGCTTCCTTTTGTTTTTTTAAAAGTCATTTTCTTTCTCTTGATTTGACTGTTTGCAAGCATTTGGTGTGCATCAGAATCACCTGGAGGACTTGTTAAAATAGATTGCTGGACCCACACCTCCAGAGTGTCTGATTCAGTTGGTCTAGGGAAGAGCCCTCAGAATTTGCCCTTTGAAGTAATGCTGATGGAGCTAGTACAGGAGGCTCACTTAAGAACTACGACTTTACTGGTAAAGCTATTTTTGAGAATTTCTAACCTGTAAAAAGGTGAGTAAGAAAAGTAAAGGACTTCCCTATAGGTCAGAGACAATGAAAGTTGGTTGGGGTTCAGAGTTAGTGCCCAGCTTAGTGAGTAGTTGTGGTGAGAAAACCTAACCTATATGAACTGGGGAAGACAGAAGTCATAGCCAGAAAGGAACTAGCTGTTTCTATGTGGGAACAAGGGGATGCAAGAGGTCCAGGATGAGGTTGGCAGAGGAACCAGACTGGCTAGAGAGCCACAGATCTGATGAGGGCAGAAGTCAAATAGGGTAGAGCCGTTGTCAAAATCTGCAAGCTCCTGGCTGGGCTGCAGGGACAGAACTGGAGGATCTGGAGGCAGTGAGCCAGAAGTGAGCTCCTGGAGTGCTAGCCTATGACAGAGTCTGGTGATCACATTTCAGCTGTGACTCACTGTCTCCAAAAGTCTCTTTCTTCCTCTTCCTGTGGTGGGGTCCATCAGTTATAAAGTGCCCAGGAGTTGCCCTCCGATAGGAGATGAAGCCCTTACGTCCAAAGGAGGAAGGATGGCACCAAATGTTGTTTCCTTCCCTTTGTGATGGGTACAGGTGGCAAACAAGGGCAGGGCTGGAAACCATACAGTCTGGAGGGCTGGCCTCTGATGTTCTCCACTCCCTAGGCCGCATTTCTCCCACATGGGAAACAGACTCAGCCTCAGTGTGCAGTACATGGTGTGAAGGTAAGCCTCTGCAGCTGCAGCAGTGGGTTAGTGGCTGGGTGCCTGGCTGTGCTCACTGCTCCCCATGGAATTGCAGAGGTGTGGCTAGAAGCTTCCCTTCCCTTGGTACAAAGAGAAGGGGCATCTCTTTGTAGGACTGCATGTCACTTCTCCTTTTCAGCTGGCAGGAACAAAACTGTACAGAGGCCCTTCCTAGATCTGGGCTTTCCAAGTACTACCCACCTAGTCTGAACCAAAATCTTGTGTTCCCATTTGTGCCCTTCATCCCATTTCTTTTACACTTCAGCTAAAAAAAGGATTTATTGAATGCAGACTGTGTGGGAGGTCCTGTGATAAGGATACAGATATGGGTAAAAGTCTCAGTCCTCAAGGAAATCACAGTAGAGTTGGGGAGCCTCATGGATAGACAGCACTGTGATAAATACTGTTTCTCAGTACCTGATGTTCTTTCTGACTGCTCTTCTCCAGATCCTGGTATGACTCATCCTTCCACTTACTGAGGTCACTCCCTGAGCGAAGTCTTGCCTGCCCTCCCTATGGGAAACCGACTGCTCCCAATTCTCTAAGTCTATTTACCCCATGTAATTTTTTTTATCACTTATAATAACCACTTATTACATTAATTCTTTTTTTTTTCCCCAGCCTTCCACACAGACATTGTAAGCTGAGAGCAGGACCTGTCACTACTGAATTCTCAGTTTGAGAACTGGTGCATAGTAGGTACCCAATACTTATTTCCCTTTCATTTATTCATAAGTGATTACCGATTACCCAGTTGAACTTTCTGAGCCTCTCAAGTCACCCAAAAGGAGGATGAGGTCTCCACCAGGAGAAACGTCTTCAAGCCTACCTGCATTGCCTGCCCCCTCAGGTCGGACCGAGCAGGTTCTAATTCCTCACTAACATCAAATGTATTTTACTGGGCACAAACTATATGGGGCACTTCAAACACCTTATTTAATCCTCACAATCCTCTGCACAGTCTATATTATTTCTCTTATTTTACAGAAGTTGAAACAGGCTTGGGGACAGGGACTTGCTCAGGATCATTCAGGTGGCAAGGTGCTGGGGAAGGGAGGGACTCTCTGAGAAAGTTCCACCTGGCCCCAAAGCCCGTATTAGTCCCACATTCACGATTCTGCTCCATCCCCACCCCAGCTCTTTTCCTCTCACTGGACAGCTGGGCCTGGCCTAGCCCTGCTGCCCCTCCACGGCCTGTTAGTGGGGGGAGATGCTCAGATGCGTGTGGGACGCAGAGCTGGCGGGTGGATCTCTAGGACCGGCGGTTTTCTTCCCGGACCCTCCCTAAGGCCCGGCTTCTGGGGGTCCATTGGCGCACGGCAAGGCCTGCAGAGATCGCGCTCGCGGAGGGAAAAGGATGCGGACAGGGAGGAGAGGCTGCGGAAGGACGCGCGGAGGCGCGCCGGTGGCGTGCACGCCCATCCCCGAGGGTCCCGCGGCACCGCAGCTCCGGCGGCCCGGGCGCAGCGCGCAGGCGCGGGCACCCCGCCCCTACCTCCCGCGGGCCGCCCTTTCACCCTGGCAACCGCGGCGCGGCGACGCGCGCGCGCTGGCTGGGCGCGGACGGGCGGGGCCGGGCGGCGCTGGTGCGGGCCGCGGCGGCGGGTAGCGGTCTTGGCGTGGCGGACCTCCACGGCCTCGTCGCGCGGTTCCTGTGGCGGGCTCGGGCTGGCCGGCCTGCCGCTCGCCATGGACTCCCAGAAGGTAAGCGAGGACGGGAGCGCGGGGCTTCCGAGGCGGGCCCGGCCGGCGATGGGTGGGCGGGGCGCCTGGGCCGGGCGGGCGGTGGTCCTGGGCGCGCGGGGCTACGGCGGTGGAGGGCGAGGCCGCCGGGCCTGCCAGCTGCACGCGAGGGAGCCGCGCCCGGTGACCCGGGCTGGCCTGTGACTCCTGAGGCGACACCGAGAGCGCTCCTCCTCGTTCAGTCCCTTGCTGCAGCTCTGGGCCCCTTTTCTTCCCGCGGTCTGCGTGCTAGGGAGGGTGTTTCCCTCCCGGCAGGTGTGGAAACCCAGGCGCAGCCTGGTTTGCGGTCTCTGCTGACGCCGCGCTGGTGCTCTTTCCTCGACCAAGTCTCCTCTGCTGGCACCGTGCGTGCTGTTTAGCGCAGGGTCCCAGTCTCCTTTGTACACCTCCCTCCGTGCCCCGTGACTCGTTCCTAAGCAGACCTCAGTGTTTGTTGCATCGAGGGGAAAAGACAGATAAGGGCAGCAGCCCCTCCCTAGTTGACCATTCGGTGTTGCTGGTCACAGTTACCTAGTTGGGGTTGTCATACTTTCAGAACAAGTTGAGGAAAGGATATACCTAACTAGCCTTTTCACTTAAGTAAAAATATTTAGACAACATAGCCAATTTCTTAAATACAGCCAAAAATGAGTTTTTAACAGTCATAATCCCTTTATGGAAATCAGCTACCTGGTTCTCTTTGTTATAGTGTAATTGAATTATAGTACGGTATAGGAAAGAAAAACAAACATTATCAATAATGCAGCAGGGAAAAAAATCGGCATATCCAAGAGGCCATTCTTTTCTATTTTTAGATAGAAACCACTGGAAATACTTATTAGAACCACTTTCTATGGTAATGCCTAGTCTCACCTTCTTGAGCACTGGGGGGCATGGAATAGTGCTATGTGTAAGCATGAACTGTTGTAATATTTAACAAATGTGTAAGTTAACAAATATGTTCATTATATGCATTTGTCTTGAAACTTGATTGGGTCTATTCAATTATTGTTTCCAAGATTATTAGTAAGATAATTTTAAAAGTGACATTTTGAGTGTTTTGGATATGTGTAAGTTTACCATTATCTCTGACTACATTTGTAAAGTATTTCACAGCTTATTAGATAAAAGCCATAATTTATTAGTAATAATGAATAGACATTAGCAGAAGTCAAATGAAGAGCAAAGACTTGGGAGTCCAGACTTTTGGTTCCAGGGCACTATTTACTAACTGTAATATGGAGCAATCATGCACTAGAGATTAATTTATTTTCTCATATATTCAGTAAATGTAAGAGTATTTCATAGTGTTATTGTTAAAATCTGATAAAATAATTCATTATAATACCACATGGCATTGTAAAGTTTATGAAGAATTAGTACTAAAAAACTTTATTTTTGTGGAACAAAAACATTTTAAGATGGAACATCTTAATTTATCAGGGGAGTATATTCCTCACTTTATTGAGGAATCAAGAATTGGAGGTTATGACTTGCACAGTCATGCTGGTCAGCTCTTTGGAACCTATTCTCATTTCAGATGATTTATTTGTGTGCCTACAGGGTACCCTGTGCAGTTTCCCAGAGATAGCAAAGAATTAGCTCTTTTTTTTAAATTGGTACTGGTGTATTTTATTGAGGATAACTTTGAGAATCACTTCTCAATAGTAGAAAATAGTTGAATTTCATTGGTAGTATTACAAGAATCTTCCTGTTTTATAGCTTACAAAGCATTTCTGGCATTAACGCTTGTAAGCCATTCAATGCCTCAAAAATTACTGTAGAACCAATTACTTGCCTCAGATAGTAATGAACTAAACTGGCCATTTTTTGCTCATTAAATAAGATAGCAGTATACCCCAGCATAAGTTTGAGAGATTATTTCCTGTTATCAAATGTTATGATAAAAACAGTAGGGATAGTACCTCAGTTAGTATAAGGAAACTAGGTTCTGCAAGGGGCAAAGGGTGAGCAAGGCCTGGGTATGTACCTATTTTCAAGGCTTGGGATTTGGACTTTGAAGTTATTAAGAGGATGACTCTGGAACCAGGTCTTCAATCGTACTATTGATAGGCTATATGAGCTTTTGGGTAATTTGCTCTTTGTGTCCATTTCCACATCTGTAACATAGAGATAATAGTTTTATATTTAACCTCAAATAGTTATTGTAAGGTTTTTAAAAACCTTTTAACAGTGACTAGCATAAATTAATACTGTTAACTATTGTTCTTAATTTCACAGTCTCAACCTCAAAATAACTTTTTTCTTTTCTAATCAAGTCTAGACATCTTTACATTTAAAGCCTAGTTTCTTTTTTGTATCTGTAGGAAATAATTTCAGGGCTGGAGTGATGGCTCAGCAGTTGTGGCGCTTGCCTGGCATGCCCCAGTAACCGAGTTTGAACCCCAGCACCACATATACAACGAAGTGTCCAAGGAATGAAAGTCACATGAAAAATTAAATAAAAATTGCTTCTCTTTTTTTTTTCTCTCTCTCTCTCACTGGCCTTCTTTCTTTAAAAAAAAAAAAATTCAAATGGTGGTGCCAAAGAAATCCTAATTGTAAGAGGATTGGAAGTTCTGACTCATGTAATCTGACAACAAAGGTTAAGTTAACTGGACAGTCTTACAGAAGCTTGATGGTGGCTACTCAGCAAATGGTTTAGCTTGGCCAGCTGGTTTTTTGTCTGTGAAAATGACTTGTGCTTCAGTGTTTTGTTAGCAACAGATGCTCTGTTTGAGTAGAGGAAGAAAACATAATTGCCTTGGGTATGTAAGGCATACTGTTGGATACAGAAAACTACAGTATTATCTCCCAGAAATAAACAGAGGGATTTTGTTTATATCGAGTTTCTGGGGCACTTTTGTGAACAGGATGTGTTATGGATAGGTGGCTTTGTTTGATAGTCAAACCTTTTGGTTATGTCCTTAAATGGTTTTAAGTTAAATCCTAAAGGTTTCTTTACCTGATGAAATGTGCATTTCAAAGATAACATTGAAATGAGACATTTGCACCTTTCCAGAATCTTAGAGATTAGAATTTGATAGTTTTAAGTTAAATTTTTGTGCAGACCACTCACATTCATAGGAATCATTGTTTCCAGGAAAGGTACCTACTGTTGACAGAGTCATTAAAGGGTGGAAAGGATAGGGAAAGAGATCCTAGAGGAAGGAAGTTATCAAGAGCATGCATTGTCATTTACTTGTGCCAACTTTTTTTCTGCATTTCTTTACTTCCTGCTTGGAAAGAGGTAATGACAGGTGAGACTTTACTGCATAAGATTGGATAAATCTTGACTGGGGAGTTTGAGTTAAGCAAACATTTTAAAGCATGACAACCTGCAGCAAGTAGCCACATACACTTGCCTTCTGTGTCCCAGTTGCCTGTCTACCCTGGTATTTGCTGTTTTTTGCCTTTGTATTGTACCCTAGCAGTTCAGACATTCCCACCAATCTAGATAACCAACAAGCCATACCATACTCCAGTGATTCCTTAGGGAAAAAAAATAGTTTCCTGAGGACAGGGAGGAGAAAAAAATTGAGTATTGTTTTATATCCAGTATTGTGCTGAACTGCTTTAAACTCTCACAGCAGATTTTTTTTTCCTGTTGCACAGATATGGAAAATGAAGCTTAAAGAAAACAGCTAGCAAGTGTAGTCTGG
The DNA here is from genome assembly GCA_004027875.1 of Aplodontia rufa. Taxonomy (NCBI): domain Eukaryota; kingdom Metazoa; phylum Chordata; class Mammalia; order Rodentia; family Aplodontiidae; genus Aplodontia; species Aplodontia rufa. The sequence continues at coordinate 19,481 of PVKS010024077.1, read as the reverse complement.
ATTCAAACCAGATCTTTCTCCACAATCCAAGCTTTTTCATTACCACCCTTGCCTGAATTCTTTGCTTTTAAATGCTGGTATGATTAATTAAAATTTAAAATGTTATGAATAAACTTGCATAAAGAAGTTGTTTTGTTTTGTTTTAGAAGGTAGTTTTAGTCTAGTGAAAAATAGTTGATAGGTGATATAGAAAGTGGTTTAGATTGAAACCTGAAATTTGGCCCATTTTTCTACCCCAAATAAGATCACTGTTTTTTCTTTATTTTGTTTTGTAATGTGCATCCATCTACCCTCTCTGCAGCTTTTATTTTTTGAGGGAAGGTCTTAGCTTTCTAAAGTCTATAGCTATTAATAAGAAAGTACAATATAAATGAACAGTCTACTGAAATACTTAGGATCACTTTATTTAAATATGATATTGATTTTATATGGAATTGGCAGTTTTTAAAAATGAAATACTGAACAGACTTTTTTTTAGTTTTAATACAATGCTTTTGTTCAATGTTTGGCTGAATGTAGGCAGGATTATTTATGCAGCAAACATATTGAATGTTTGCCATGGTGATAGTTATTTCACTGACCTAGGACAATGTTTTGAGGTTGGTGGATTTTTCTCCAGCCTTCTTTTGTATATTTTCACCCCCAGCACTTCTTCCCAGCCTCAAGATTCTGATAGAATCTGATCTTAGTTTCTGATGTTTTTTGATTGATAGTTAATTATATTTTGAGTTTATAAAATGTATTAACACAGCCAGTTTGTGCACTTTTGTTCCATTATATATAATAAAAGTTTATTGTAGGAAAATGGGAAATACAGATAAATTAAAATGAAGTAAAAGTCACCCATAATTTTGCTATACAGAGATAACCTCATTCAATGTTTGCATTACAAGCCAGTCTTTTTGTGTGCGCATAGAAACTTAAAAATTTTGCTATCATGCTATGTGTTGCTTTTCAGCTTACCTTTTACATAATATGTCATGAATATTTTTCCACTTTAATACTATTCTATAACATTGTCAGATTCAGCAGAATTTGTGTGGATGCATTACTTGATTCTATTTAATCATTACTCTCTTGAATGTTTATATTGATCTCAACTTTTAATGTTATAAATACTATTGAGATGGACATTCTTGTAGCCAAGACAATGCCTACATTCTTAATAATTTTCTCAGAAGAATTTTTGTAGAAAGGAGCTACTGAATTGACATACATATACTTTAAAAATATCTTTTGAGGGGCTGGAGCGGTGGCTCGGCGGTTTCAGGGCTTGCCTGGCGAGCACAGGGACCCAGGTTCAAATCCCAGCACCATGTACACAACTAAGTGTTGGAGCAACGAAGGCCATGTGAAAAACTAAAGTTGTTTCTCTCTTGCTCTGTCTCTCTCACTGTCCCTCTCTCTTTAAAAAAAATCTTTTGATATATATATTGTCAATTTGCCTTTCAAAAGGATAATGTCAGATTATACTATCAGCAGTACCTGAGAGTGCTCCATTTGCACTCGGAATATGTGCCTCTGACTTCTTGAGTATAACAACCAGTTCAAAGACCACTGAACATGATTTAAGTCTCCATCTTCAGCTCTAACTTATTGTTTCCTCTAGTCTTAGATGGGAGATTATCTCTTGGATTGATATCTTAAAACTGAGCTCAGGGGGCTGGAGCAGTGGCTTAGTGGTTGCAGCACTTGCCTGGCATATGTGAGAACCCGGGTTCAAACCACAGCACCACATACACAACTAAGTGTCAGAGCAATGAAAACCAGACGAAAAACAAATAAAATTGTTTCTCTCTCTCTCTCTCCTGTCCCCCTCTCTCTTAAAAGAAAAAAAAATTGAAGCTCAGGATGGAAAGACAATATTCCTTACCATTTCTTTCATTAGCGTTAGGTTCTAGGTGGTAAATTAAATGGGAAGAATTGATTATTGATTCATTCTTTGTTTCCATTTTTGTTTAGTAAAAAATTTATTGAAATAATATCTGTATAAATAAAAATTTGCCATGCTTCCCCCCCAATTTCCTGTTAAGAACCACTTGGATACAAGAGAATACAGTTATCGTATAGAAAAATGGAAATGCTTGAAATGGTAACAAGTTCATTCAATCTCAATCTTAGTACCAGAAAGGGAAAGATCAGTCCAGTTTGGTTTCTGGTGCAGTTTATCATATGAAATCCTCTGATTGGGTCATTGAAACTGGCTATAAAATCCTTTGAATCCTGAGTACATTCTCCACTTCAGAACACTTGAAAAGGATTGATATCCATCATTTGTTACCTTGGTCTTCGGCCAGTTGGTCTTCAACAAATTAAAAGAAGCTACTTATAAAAATGTACAAAAGGGGATTTTTATTAGAAATGCCTAGTATAAAAAATAAGAATTTGTTATTTGTTGTTTTTTTTAATGAAATTTCTCCCCTACTCCCTCCACGAAGCAGTGGAAATATTTGTCTGATGTTCCAAATTTGAAGAGAAAATATACTTGCCAAAGAGGCAGTGTCATGGATTGTGGCACTCAAAATGTAGTATGTGTTAGGTTTGGGAGGTAGTCATGATTTAAATTAGAAATGCCTGGGAAATAAAGTAGGATGATCAAATATTCTCACCTTAATAGGCAAGTGGTGTAACATTGGACAAGTAACTTACTTTTGCAACCCTCATCACTCAGAACTAAGTAAATGGATAAAATACTTCAGGTTGCAAGTTACAAAATTAGGTGACAAGTATGGATGAGGTTGGGTGGAAGAATTATCTCACTTTAATAGAATTAAGGAAGGCAGTGCCTACTATGAGGTTGCTGTGGGATCCAGGATCAGGCTACAGAGCTGGATTAAGGAGGCAGTTGGTGCCCTGTGTGCCATGGTACTACCAAACCTCAGATTCACTGAACCCAGGCCAGAAGAGCAAGCTATATAATAGGGACACAGAGGTAGCCTCATGGCAGTGAAGATCAAGAGTGACAAGATACAGACCTGGTCAACTTAATCTCCTACGCTAAGCAGTGCTGGATGAGGATACCAGTAACCATCCATAGCAGTATGTCATTACAAGAAAAGTGAGTGTTGGCAGGTTGTATTTGATTAACTGAATCAGGATTATATTTTCATCAAAGTAATAGCATTTATTGTGATTTGAGCAGCAGTTCATATGCTGTGGTTCTTACACATCTTCAGGGGACTCTGATTCAATTCCATGAAAAAAGGTGTCTTAATGGCTTCTAAACATGTTGCTGACTCAACTGTGTGTGGAACATTTCAGATAAATGTGATAAAATCTCAAGAAGCAATTTTTCTATCTTCTAATTCATTTGCAGTGCAAGGAAACAGCATTATACCATCAATTCAGTTTTTGTTCTTATGTCCTTTTGAAATGAATCATTAATGCTTCCTTGAAGTGAAACAGACACCTAGTTCTCCAGGTACACAAAATTTTTGGAGCCATTTTCTTCCCTAAATAATGCTTGAGCAGTTTCAGAACAGGATATGCACAGGATTATTTATGTTCACAGCTTTGTGCTGGCTGGGAGTTGAAGGTTATCTGGTTGCCCACTGCTCCCATGCATCCATAGAAAGCTACAGATGGTTGTGCTCTACCCTAGTGAATGATGAGACACTAGAGCAAACAGGTCCCTGATGCAGGAAAGAAGTGCAGAAGTTCAGATCATCACCAAAGGCTACTTCCAAGAAAATGGTGCAACAGACCTTATTAATATCCTTTTTGTCCATGAACAGCTTTTGAGTGTTTCAGTTTCATTCTCTGATTCTGTACATCTTGATTTAGCATCATTTGCTTCTTAGCAAACTTGATGATTTCTTCCAGCTGAAAGATGTTTCCAGCTGAAATATGTCACCAACTTCTTGCCATTCACATTTCTTCCACTCTGCAGGGAGCCTTTTGGTCTAGTGCTCTCTTCCCCTTAGAGGTCTGGATCCCGTGTAGCCCCTGAGGCCGCCCCCTCCTGCACAGGACCATGAGGAAGAGGACACCGGGGCAGAGGGTGACTGCCACCTTGGCAAACCATAAAGTTGCCCTGCAGGACATGTGGCTGCTGAGTTATTGGTTAATTCATGATTATGTCAGTATTCAGGTAGTGCTCACAACCGATTCACTGTTAAGAGAGGGTGTAGCTTTATGATTCTCAAGTTCCTGGATTTCTTAGTATTCCTTTTTTCAACGTCTTGCATTACATCTGAGCATGAAACTCCTATTAATGTTGCCATAACTCTGGTCAGCTGGTAAGATTTTGATTGACTTACTAGCTGGATAGTGTTTTCTAGATTTTAGCTCTTGTCACCTGATTCAAGAGGTCTGCAGTATGGTGTAATGCAAGTGATATCATTTCTAGTGGCAGTTAGGCATTGTCCAGGAATATTACATGCTGATTTCATTGCTTTGGTTTATGGAATTCTATGATAATTTCATGTCTCCAACAGTGTAAGCAGCCAAAGGTAACGTAAAAGCAGATGTTCTGGAAGCAATCTCTTGGATTTGAATTGCAACTGCTGATAGCTGTGTGACATTAGACAAGTTTCTTAACTTCTTAAACCTTCAAAAAGTATGAAGGCTGTTGTGATTGAAAAGATACTTCGTATTAGTAGCTTAGCATAGTGCTAGCACATTGAAAGTGCTTAATAAATAATAACTGATTTGGTTATGATAATAGTTTGCCCCCCTTAAAAGGTAGATCTACCAGTTGTGTTTGCAGCATTTCTAGATTTGTGTATCTTAACTGTCTGAAATACTAATGCAGAATTTGACTCAGAAATTTTCTGGTTGGAGTAGATGCTGGTGGGAAACCTATATGTCAGTGTTTCTGTAATGATCACATGAATGCCAATTCAAGGTATAATGGTTACACCTAGGTATAAGGGGTTTTGGCCTCTGAATTTGAAAACAAAGTACATGCATCATAACTTCAGTGACTTGTTGCATTGAATAGTTTTTGGATAAATAGTCCAAGTTGTCAGAGTTTTTTGGTTCAGTTCAGCAAATAAGACTCAATATTTGAATTTGACGTTTTCCCATATATTAGGCTAAAATTGCTAGAACAACACCATTTCAAAATGGTGAACATCTCCATCTTATTCTTAGACTTATGGTATTTCTTTAGTAAGGTTGTATAGTTTGAATCTGGAATGTCCTCCAAAGGCCTGTGACACTGTTGGGAGGTGGCTGGAACCTTTAGAAGGTGAGTCCTACTGGAACGTCTTCAGGTTATTGGGGGCATACCTTTGAAGGGAACAGTGAGACCCCAATTCCTTCCTCTCTGTTTTGCTTCCTGGTCACGGGGTGACCAGAGTTTTCTTCCTTAAGCTCTAACCAGATTGATGTGCTGCCACAGGCCCAAAGCAATGGGACCAACCAACTATTGACTGAAACCTGTAAAAGTGTGAGCCAAAATAAACCTTTTTTCTTTAAGGTGGTTTGTGTGATAGCCTGTTTTGATCAGTTCCAGTTTTTTCTAATCTTGAATTGAAATCTTAATCCTTTTGGTGTTCTTAAATGTTTTGACATTTTTTTCATGAACCACTGAACTTTACCAAATGAGTTGGTACAGTGTAATAGTGAAGACTATTAACTTCTGTAATATGAATTCTGCTTTAGTGGCATATGACTCTTGAGTCTCTGGGCAGGCTACTTAACCTCTCCATCCCTCAGCTTCCTCTTTAGAAAATGGGGATAGTATCTTACCTCATAGAATTCTTGAAAAGATGAAATGGATTAACAATATGTAAAGAGCTTAAGATAGTGCTTGGTGCTTGAGAGTCTAAAAGTACTCATTGTCATTTGTTCAGTCTCTTGGTTGTGTTTACTTCCTATGATTAATAGTAAACATAATTTAAGTTATGCCCCTTGGCAGAGTGCGCCTTATGCCCCTTATATACCAGATTCCTTTGATCCATTCCATGGCAGTTGTGCTTAGCTGGAGTGTATGAAGACCCTTTTCTTGTTGGAATAGTAGTTGCCTTAGTCTAAAGCCACAGTTAAGTCATTGAGAGGCTTAACCCTAATGAAGGGGCTGTTTTGAGGTCCTAGTAATTGCGTGTGGTAAATGACCAAAGTACAGTGGCTGAGATTGCTTGTACATATGTCCTCTGAAGACATGTCCTGTGTATTTTACCGTGATCTAGCAGAATTGACATTTATCAGAACATATCTTCAGACCTGTACCACCTAAAACTTCCAGACCACCTGAAGTCTTACAAAATATATCTAGATATACTTTAGAAAATTTATATTGCCTTTATCCATCTATGTTTATTGCTTTATCCATCAATGATTGGAAGCTAATGGGAGACTTGAAGTTTGATATGAAATCTGACACCCTTGTAGGTATCCTTTCAGGTTGATAGATTTTCATGGAATGGATGGAAGTTTTTTTTTTTTTTTCACCATGAGTGCTTTCCTTCATCCATAAGGCATTGGTGATAAGTGACACAGATGTCAGAGTAAGCTCATTTTATAAGTACGTTTTGGGAACTTATTTGAACACTATATTGTGTATGTGTTTTAAATAGTGGCTTCACCAAAGGAACTGATAAATGTGAGAGCTCCCAGGTGGGAAATAAACCTCAGAGAAACAGTAGGCTACTGGAGCTGGAATATAGCAAGAAAAAGGGAGTCTGTTGTGAGTTGAAGCAGGCAAGGTAGGCAGTGGGTTATGATAGATATTTTCAGTTTTATTCAAGGAGCAATGGGAAGACTATTGAACAGGAAATGTGGTATCCTGTGACCCTAACTGCAGTCTAGAGAACTGACTGTTGGGAAGAAATAAAATATCAATGACTACTTAAACAATTTTGCTAGAACATGGCTTACGATATGATAGTGACTTGTACTAGGATAGTAGTAGTAATTCTGGAACTGTTTAGGAGGTAAAAAACAGGACATTTATCAAGCCAATGAATACATGAGAAAGTGCTCTAAATCACTAGTAATCAGAGAAATGCAAATGAAAACTATATTAAGATATCACCTCACGCCAGTCAGGTTGGCAAAAATGAAGACAATAAACAATAATAGATGCTGGAGGGGGTTGTGGAGAGATAGGCACACTAGCACACTGTTAGTGAAACTGCAGACTGGTACAGCCCCTCTGGAAAGCAGTGTGGAGAATCCTCAAAAAAAAAAAAAACTAGTGATGAGCCCATCTTATGATCCTGCTATTCCTCTCCTGGGTATTTTCCCAGGGGTTTTAGAATCAGCACACTACAGTGACGCAGCAAAATCGATGTTCAAAGCAGCTCAATTTACAATAGCTAAATTATGGAAACAACCCAAATGCCCCTCACTGGATGAATGGATCCAAAAACTGTGGTACATATATACCATGGAGTTTTACTCAGCAACAATGATATTGCAACCTTTGAAGGTAAATGGATGGCTATGGAAGAAATTATGCTGAGTGAAATCAGCATAACCCAGAGAACCAAAGGTCGAATGTCTTCACTCATCTGTGGAGGCTAGAGCTAGACCCTGGCCATTGAGAAAGGAGGTCTAGTATCATGTTTTAAATCTGGATAAGGTGTAATGTCATACAACCTAAGGCATTTGTAGAAATGTATTGGGAAGGAGGAGGAGGGATAAGGGTGGGTAATTGGAGGGGGGTTTGGGGGTAAATATAATTTTCAGAATTTATATATATGTTATTTCATTAGAAGTTTGATCAACAAATTTCTGAATAAAGTAAAAAAAGACAAAAATTAGTTTCATTAAAAAAATCTTTAAATTTTTTTTGGTATCAGAGATTGAACCACTGAGCCACATCCCCAGTCCTTTTTATTTTTTTATTTTGAGACAGGGTTGCACTAAGTTACTTAGGGCCTTGCTAAGTTGCTGAGGCTGACTTTGAACTTGTGATGCACCTGCCTCAGCCTCCCAAGTCATTGTGATTACAGGCATGCACCACCATGTATGGCTCCCTTTTACTTTTTATTGTGGCTGTTATTGGCTCATTCTGTATTGCTATTGAACAGTTCTGCTCTAAGGAGAGTATTGCTGTCAGTAAAGGCTGTATTCTGACTTCTAACATCATTATTAGACCAATCTATTAAATTTCAGCAGATGGGTAACTCTTAATGGTATAAGTAGTTAGCTTAAAGACATAACAATGAAAGAACATTTAGGAATCTTTGACTATACTTCATAAATAACTAGAGCTTTAAAAAGCAATCTTTTCATTAAAAATCTTTGGAGCTCACAGCTTACCTACCTGGTACAGTATGCTTCAGCTGTCTTGAGTTTTTACTACCAAATTCTTCAAATGTAAAATTTGCTACAAAACTTAGACAAGATGAATAAAAGTGGGAAGCTGTATTGTGTTTTGAAGATATTTTTTCCTCCTCTAAAGTAGATCTACCTCTTTTATGTACCAAAATTTCATCTTTTTGTATGTGTATATAAAATTTCCTTCAGTTTTTATTGAACTCACACATCATGTAGTTGAAATTTTTTTACTAGTGTGAATTCATTGGGACCTGGCCTCTTTTTCATAGAATGTGGTATCTTCCAGGAAGTCGCTCTATCTGGTTTTGGTCCAGCATTATCATCTTTACCCTGAAGTCTCTTAGGTAGCACTAGCACTAGACAGTTTAAGCTCAAGCAGTGATTATCATGATTTTCCTAGAAATTTGCTATGTCATTAGATATTTAGCATGCCATATATTTAAATAATATATAATTTATTGTATGAGTATGCCATATAATTGAATAATTGATTGGATTTAGAGGTAGTATTCCAGAGCAGCAGTTAAGAGCATGAGCTTTGGAGTAGGACTGAACCTAATCTTTTATCTGACTAGCAGTGTCACTTTGGTCAAGTAGTCCAAACTCTATTTTCTCATCTATACACTATGAATGTAGCCAAGCTGTGTTAGTCAGACTTCTATTACTCTAGCAGATATTTAAGGTAACTTGTCAAGAAAAAAGATTTATTTTGGCTCAGTTTTAGAAGTTTCACACTGGGATTGATTGGCCTTTTTGCTTTTGGCTCTGTGGTGAGGCAGCATATCATGGCAAAAAGTGCAAAACTGCTTTCCTGATAGCTGAGAAGTAAATGACAGAGAGGAAGAGATTGATATTCCACTTTCTCCACCAAGATCATGTCTGCTATGACCTGAAGACATCCTACTAGGCTCTACCTTTTAAAGATTCCACCACCTTCCAGTAATGTCACTCTGGGGAACAAGACTTTAACACATGAGTTTCCAGGGGACATTTACGATCCAAACCATGGCATCTGCCATTGTGAGAAATATGTACGAACCAAATAAATACTAACCAAAATGAACCCAATTGTATTATTCAGCTTTGGGTCACTGTGACCAAAATACCTGCCAAGAACAACTTAGAAAGGAAAAGTTTATTTTGGGCTCCTGGTTTCAGAGGTTCAGTCCATGGGCAGCCAAGTCTGTTGCTCTGAACCTAAGATAATGTAAAACATCATGGCAGAAAAGCACTACTAAGCAAGAAAGATGAAACAGGCGATTTTGCCATTCCAGATCTAAAACTATACTATAGAGCCATAGTAACAAAGACAGCATGGTACTGGTATCAACACTGGGAAGAAGACCAATGGAATAGAATAGAAGACCCCGAAACAAATCCTCAAATCTTTAAACATCTGATTTTGACAAAGGGGGACAAAATATTACATGGAGAAGTGACAGCCTCTTCAACAAATGGTGCTGGACAAACTGGTCTTCCACCTGCAGAAAGTTGAAATTAGACCCATATCTTTCTCCTTGCACAAGAATCAAATCAAAATGGATCAAGGAGCTCGGTATTAAACCAGCTACGTTGCAACTGATAGAAAACAAAATTGGTCCAACACTTCAACATTTGGGAGTAGACAAAGACTTTCTCAACAAGTCTCCAAAAGTGAAAGAAGTAAAGTCAAAAATCAGTGAATGGGATGCCATAAAGCAAAAAAGCTTTTGTACTGCCAAGGAAACAAAAGAGTCAAGAGGTTTCCTACAGAAATGGAGAGAATCATGGACTATGATTCCTCAGACAAGGGTCTCATATCCAGAATCTATAAAATCCTCAAAAATGTCAACTACAAAAACACCAACAGCCCAATTGATAAATGGGCCAAAGAGCTAAATAGAGTCTTCTCACCAGAGGACATTGACCAAGCCAATGAATACATGAGAAAGTGCTCTAAATCACTAGTAATCAGAGAAATGCAAATTAAAACCACATTAAGATATCACCTTACGCCAGTCAGAATGGCAAAGATGAAGAAAATAAACAACAATAGATGCTGGAGGGGCTGTGGAGAGATAGGCACACTAACACACTGCTGGTGGAGTTGCAGACTGGTACAGCCCCTCTGGAAAGCAGTATGGAGAATCCTCAAAAAATTAGGGATGAGTCCACCATATGACCCTGCTATTCCACTCCTGGGTATCTTTCCAGGAGATTTAGAATCAGCACATTACAGTGACACAGCAATATCGATGTTCATAGCAGCACAATTTACTATTGCTAGGCTATGGAAACAACCCCGATGTCCCTCACTGGAAGAATGGATCCAAAAACTGTGGTACATTTATACCATGGAATATTACACAGCAATTAGAAACAATGATATTGCAGCCTTTGAAGGTAAATGGATGGCTGTGGAAGAGATCATGATGAGTAAAATCAGCTTAACCCAGAGATCTAAGGGTCGATTGTCTCCACTCATCTGTGGAGATGGGGACTAGACTCTGGACAATGAGAAAGTTGGTCTAGTAGCATGAGTTAAATCCAGATAAGATGTAATGCTTTACAATCTAATACTTTTTTTAGAGATATAGTGGGAAGGGTGAGGGAGGGGTAAGGGAGGGTAATTGGGGGGGCACTCCTGGGGATAATTGCAATATCCAGAATATATACACATTTTATATCACTTTGTTAAAATCTCGTAAGGTTGTTCAAAAATATAAAAAAATAAAAAATTATTAAAAAGCAACATGGCAGAAAGGCATAATGGAGGACAGTTTGCTCACCTCATGGCAGTTAGGTAGCAGAAAGAGAGTACTCAGAACCAAGGACAAAATACATATTTCCCAAGGACAAGCCCCAGTGGCCTACTTCCTTTAGCTATGCCCCACTTGGTATCAGTCATCACCCGCAGCAGAGTCCTTTCACATTATTAATCCATCAAGTAGATTAATGTACTGATTAAGTTATGGGTCTCATAATCTAATTGTTTCACCTCTGAATAGTTCTACATTGTCTCATATGAGCTTTGGGGAGGGGTATAGCTCATATGCTAGCGATAACAACCAGTCATATCACTTGAAACCTACTGTAAACAGTGTGGGATTGCGCTAAACAGTCTTCTTACAGTTCTATTATATTGCTTTTAAGTACATATAGATCCTATCTTGGAGTACTTGGAAGACTTCTTTAGGTCCTCTCATCTTGGTTTTTTTTTTTTTTTTTTGTTCTAGGGATTGAATGCAGGGGCACTTTACATTGAGTCACATTCCCAGTTCTTATTTATTGTGTTCTTGCTAAGTTGTTTAGGGCCTCACAAAATTGCTGAGGCAGACTGAATTTGGGATTCTCCTGCCTCAGCCTCCTGAGCTGCTGGGATTATGGGCGTGTGCCACCACACCTTGGTACTCTTTTCTATATCTCTGTCTTCACTGTGGCCCCTCTACCTGTGCTCACCCTTCCCCAAAGTCCTGGCTCTGCTCTGCCATTCTGTTATTGTCTTTGGATTCAATTGTTGGTGCATTAGTTCTAGCAAGAGAATTGATAGATTAAACAGCTAACTCGTGGTGTGATTCGTCTTTTTCATAGCAGTACCTCACTATATTATTAGTATTCAAATAGCATGAGGATGGGAAGGCATAATATAAGCAAGTGACTGCAGCAGAGAACCCTTAGGCTGAGCACAGAGTTGATAAAATCTCCTTATCTCTAGGAATTGTTTGGCAATTAAATGAAACCAGTTGTAATTACTCATAATTTTTTTTTTACTAATGTAATGCTTTATAAGCATTTATAAATTTTTTATTCATATTAGATATTGTTCCTGGGCTATTTATATATAACCTTTGATTGAGATAATATTTTGAGATGAACTTTTGTCCCATGCTTTATATAAGCTTTATTATAACAAACTTATAAGTACTTCCAGAAATAAGTCTTATGCTTTTGGGAAAATTTTAAAGAAAAAATACTTATATTTGATTTTTACTAAGAATAGAAGTACCTTGTTAAGTTTTTGCTGTTGCTGCCCATGAAGTTATTAATCATCTAGACTTATGCTGTCTACTATGATGGTACTGGTAGCTATATACACTGAAATTAACTAAAGTTAAAAAATGGATTTAGTTCTGTATTTGTGCTGGCCACATTTCAAAACTTTGTTAGCTTTATGAGTCTAGTGATTACCACATTAGCACATATATAGAACATTTCTGTCATTACAGAAAATTTTACTTAATAGCACTGCACTACTGTCTGAGAAAGTTAACCCAGTGTTTTATTTAAGTAGGAAGTATTATCAAAGTCTTGAGTATTCGCTATTAAAATTGCTTACATAGTTTTCTCTGGTTCTCCAGCATCTGTAAATATTGCTATGAATATTTTTATAGATGAAAATTTATTACCTAGATTCATATTTCTAAAGTGTTCATTTTTTTGTAAATAGTGTGTTAAACTTCAGTGTTTACTTGCTATTATTCTTCATGTCCTGATGCTGTATTAGAATATGCAGTCCGTTTTTGCATCACTTAAGGTTTTGACTATTCCATTGCTATGGCTTTATAACTTAAACTAATGTTATTGGTAGAAAGTAATACTGATCATTTTTCAGTCTGAAAGGTTTTTATAGACATATACCTCATTTCTTGAATTATAGGCTGCAGGAAAGTTTGAACAATGAGAAAAAGCTTTACATTGCTTCTATTTATTATGTAATATACTCCTGCATAAAGTTTATTTACAGAATGGTTGTTATGGGATTTATAGTTTGTGTTCGTTAAATGATAATATTTTAATTGTTATTTAAATCCTAGGAAGCTCTACAAAGGATCATTTCAACTCTGGCAAATAAAAATGATGAAATTCAGAACTTTATTGATACACTGAATCATACACTAAAAGGAGTTCAGGTATGTATGAATATTTTTTTAAATTATGTAAATATCACAGTGATTATGGAGTGAAATTTTAAGTATAAATACATTTCACATTTATAAATACAAATATATTTCAGCTAATGGAGGTGTGAATGGGGTTTTAAAATGGGAGATAAAGCAAAAATGCTTTCCTTGCCATTCCTGTTATCCATGGAAATATAAACTCTGGAATACTAGTTGCTCTAGGGATCATCATAGTGCTCACTTTTATATTTTTCTATTTGATGTTTTCTAATTCCAGTTAGGAGCAAATTGTATTTTTACAAAGTACTGAGAAGTAAAACGCCTTTCTTTTTTTAAAAATAGTAAATAGTGGAAGGAAAAAGTAGATGAAAAGTCTATTTGAAGAAATAGATGAAAGTAAAACATAAAGTAAAAAATTAAGTGCCCAGTTTGGAGAAAGAGGGATACCTAAGGAAGTGGTCCCAGGTTTGAGAAGATAATCTATGTGTTTTGTAATCAAATGTTTATTGTGGAAGGAAACTTAAAATAAACTGATGATTCTTAGAAACATATAACCTACAAAGGCTAAATCAGGAAGAAATAGAAAATCTGAACAGACCAATGAATAAGGGGATTGAATTCACTCAGTAATAAAAAAAATCTCCCATCAAAAGAAAAGCTCATATCAGAATTGAAAAATACTGTCAACCAAATCAAATCCTCACTAGAAGATACTAACACCTGAGTAAACTCAACAGAAAATAGAACCTCAGCCCTCGAAGAACGAACATCAGATAATAAGGACAGGTTGATCAATGTCAAGTTCAAGGAGGACAGACAAGAAAAGAAACTTATCATGCATGACCAGAACTTCTAAGTAATATTTGATGAGATGAGAAGAAACAACCTGAGAGTATTTGGACTGGAAGAAAACATTGAACAACAATCAGGAGGCATTAAGAACATATTTGATGAAATTATCAAGGAAAACTTTCCTCATATCAGAATTGATCCAGATTACCAAATCCAAGACACCTATAGAACACCAAACAGACCTAAGCAAATGAGAAATTTACCAAGACATATCATATATGAAATGATTAACAGAGAAACTAAAGAAAGAATTTTAAAAGCTAGGGAGAAGCCCCAAGTCAGATTCAGAGGAAGACCAATCAGAATCAGTATGGATTTTTCAGACCAGACAATGAAGGCCAGAAGAGCTTGGAACAATATTTTTCAAGCCTTGAAAGAGAACAATTTCCAACCAAAAATAATATACCCGGCAAAACTCAGCTTTAAATGTGATGGAGAAATTAAGTACTTCAGTGATAAATTCAAGCTAGCAAGATAGATGAACACAAATCCTGCATTACAGAATATTCTCAAGGACATTCTTCATTCAGAAGAACAGGCTTATAATTCTCTTAACCCCTAAACAAGAGAGTGTCTATAATCACAGTACACTCTAATAGAAACCCAAGAGGGTGCAAAACACAGCAACAATCACAAAGTCTGGGACTCAGATTCCCATATCTATCCTGACTCTGAATGTGAATGGTCTCAGTGCCCCAATTAAAAGACCAAGATTGGCTTACTGGATCAAAACACAAAATCCAACAATATACTGCCTACAGGAGACACACCTCACACTCAAAAATAGACACAGACTAAAGGTGAAAGGTTGGCAAAATGTCCACCAGGCCGGTGGCCCTAAAAAGCAAGCTGGCATGGTGATCCTGATGTCTGATAAAATTAACTTTTATCCTAAACTACTTATAAAGGACAAAGATGGACACTGCATCGTACTAAAAGGGACAATTCACCAGGAAGACTTAATGATAATTAACATTTATGCCCCCAATCACAATTCCCCTAAATTCAAGGAAAAAACACTCAAGGTCATTACACCCCTCATTGATCTCAACACAGTAATGCTGGGGGATGTCAATACACGATTATCAACATTAGATCATCGAAACAAAAAATCAACAAAGCTATCTCCAATCTTAATATCTCTATTAACCAATTGGGCTTAACAGGCATCTACAGAATATTCCATCCTAAATTGGCTGAATTTACCTTCTTCTCATGGATCAGCAGCTCACGGATCCTTCTGAAAAATAGACCACATCCTAGTCCACAGAGCTATCCTTAACAAATTCAAGAAAGTGGATATAGTCCCATGTATCCTGTCAGATCACAATGCCATGGTCTTAGCAATCAGCAACAACAACAACAACAACAACAACAACAAAACAACAGAAACTAATACTTGGGAATTGGGAATTGAATAGTACCCTTTTAAACAAAGAATGGATAAAAGACCAAATGAGATCAAAAATCAAGAAATTCTTGGAATTGAATGAGAATGATGAAGCGACATATCACAGTCTCTGGGATAGTATGAAAGCATACTTAGGAGGTAAATTTATAGCACTGAATGCATACATCAAAAATCTGGAAAGAGCCCAAATAAATAGTCTTATGCTTCAATTCAAACTCCTGCAAAAAGAGGAACAATCCAATCCCAAAGCTAATAGAAGACAGGAAATAACTAAAATCAGACCTGAACTCAATGAAATTGAGAACAACAACAATAACAAAAAACCAATACGAAGTATCAATAAAACAAAGTTGGTTCTTTGAAAAAATAAATAAGATCAACAGACAACTTGAAACCTCACCAAAAAGGTGAAATGAAGCAAATCAATAAAATCAAAGACAAAAATAGAGATGTCACCACAGACTCAACCAATATCCAGGAGATTATCAAATCTTATTTTGAAAATTTATACTCTGCCAAGTTTGATTATCTGGAAGATATGAACAGATACTTAGCCATATACGACACACCCAGATTAATACTGGAAGACATTGAAAATCTAAAGCAACCTGTCTCAGGTTCTGAAATCGAAGCAGCAATCAAAGGCCTCCCAAAAAAGAAAAATCCTGCACCTGATGGATTCCCGGCAGAATTCTACCAAATGTTTACAGAAGAATTAACACCAATCCTCTATAAGCTTTTTGATGAAATTTGAAAGGGTCAGAGCACTACCAAACACTTTTTATGAAGCAAATATAACTGTCATACCAAAATCTAACAAAGACTCATCAAGAACAGATAATTATAGACTAATCTCCCTGATGAACATAGATGCAAAAATCCTTAATAAAATTCTAGCTAATCGGATCCAAAAGTGCATTAAAAAGGTAATACATCATGATCAAGTGGGCTTCATTCCTGGAAAACAGGGCTGTTCAACATTCACAAATCAATAAATGTAATTCACCACTTAAATATAATTAAAAATAAAAATCATATAATCCTCTGAATCGATGCAGAAAAGGCCTTTGATAAAATTCAACATCTTTTTGTGTTCAAAACCCTGGAGAAGATAGGGATCAAGGGGAGATACTTTAACTATGTAAGATTCATTTATGACAGACCCATAGCAAACATTATACTAAATGGCAAAAGACTGAAAGCATTTCCTCTTAATTCAGGAACAAGACAAGGCTGTCCACTTTCACCACTCTTATTCAATATAGTCCTTGAAACTCTTGCCAGAGCTATCAGACAAGAGAAGGAAATCAAAGGAATTTGAATAGGAAAAGAAGACGTCAAGTAGTCTTTATTTGTGGATGACAAGATCCTCTACCTAGAAGACCCTATAAGCTCAACCAGAAGACTTCTGGAGCTTATAAACGACTTCAGCAAAGAGGCTGGTTATAAGATTAATACCATTAAACATTAGCTTTCCTATACTCCGGCAACAAGAACACTGAAGAAGAAATTAGAAAATCTGTCCCTTTCACCATCTACTCCCAAAAAATAAAATACTTGGGCATAATCTCACAAAGGATGTCAAGGATCTATACAATGAAAATTACCGAATTTTTAAAAAAGAAATTATAGAAGATCTGAGTAGATGGAAAAACATTCCATGTTCATGGTTAGGTAGTGTCAATATCATCAAAATGGCCATTCTACCCAAAGCCCTGTACAGATTTAACACAATCCCTATCAAGATACCAATGTTATTCTTCATGGATATAGAAAAAGCAATACTCAAATTTGTATGGAAGACAGAAGACCCAGAATAGCCAAAACATTACTCAGCAACAAGGAGGAGGCAGAAGGCATCTCAATTCCTGACCTGAAATTGTACTACAAGACTATATTAACAAAAACAGCATGATATTGGTACCAAAACAGAATGGAAGACCCATGGAATAAAATAGAGGATTCTGAGACTAACCCTTATACCTTTAACTATTTGATATTTGATAAAGGGCCAAAAGCATAGTGTGGAAGAATGATAGCCTGTTCAACAAATGGTGTTGGACAAATTGGACAGCTATATGTAGACGACTGAAATTGGATCCTTACCTTTCACCCTGCACAAAAAGTAAATCAAAATGGTTCAAGGATCTGGATATTAAACCAGAAACTCTACAATTGCTTGAAAAAGAAGTAGGGTCCACATTACATGACATAGGGGTTGGCACAACCTTCCTTAACAGGACTCCCATGACACAAGCAGTAAAATAAAAAATAAATGCATGGGATGCAATTAAACTAAAAAGCTTTTGCACAGCTAAGGACTTAGTCAAGAGTCTCAAGAGAGACTCTACAGAATGGGAGAAAATTTTTGCCTGCTACACTACAGACAGAGGGCTAATATCCAGAATATATAACAAACTCAAAAAATGAAATACTAAAACCACAAATAACCCAGTTAGTAAATGGGCTATGGAGCTAAAAAGAAGCTTCTCAACAGAGGAAGTCAAAAAAGCCCGTAAACATATGAGAACATGCTCTATATCACTAGCAAAAATCAGAGAAATGCAAATCAAAACTTCACTGAGATTTCACCTCACTCTGGTCAGAATGGCAAAAATGAAAAATACAAATAATGACAGGTCCTGGAGGGATTGTGGGTAAAGAGGAACGCTGTTACATTGCTAGTGGGACTGCAAACTGGTACAGCCACTCTAGAAAGCAGTGTGGAGATGCCTCAAAAAATTAGGGCTGGAACTGCCTTTTGACCCAGCTATCCCACTCCTGGGTATCTTCCCAAAAGAGCTAGAATCAGCTTACTATAGAGATACAGGTTCATCAATGTTTATAGCAGCTCAATTTACTATAGCTAAATTATGGAACCAACCCAGAAGCCCCTCACTTGATGAATGGATCCAAAAATTGTGGTACATATATACCATGGAATACTATTTGGCTATTAGAGAAAATGATATTATGGCAGTTGCAGCCAAATGGATGGAGATGGAAAAAATTTTGCTAAGTGAAGTATCCCAAAGTCAGAGACTCAAGGGCTGAATGTTTTCTCTCATTTGTGGAAGCTAGAATATAAGCGGAAACAGTATGTTAGATGGCTAACCTAACAATTACCTCAACATGTATGAATTCTTACATGATCATGGGGAACTGTGCTTAGGTTCCTGGGGGATGTAGGGAGGCGGGTAGGGAGGGAAGAAGGGAAAAGGAAAGGAGATCAAGGTGACCAGAGGGAGGTAGTATGGGGGAATGTAATCTGAGGGGAAGCTCTGACTTCCACAAGAAGTCCAGTTAACTTGGGGCTTAAGTAAAGTGAAACATGGAACCATGGGGAACCCAAGGGGGAAACCATGGTCTGGCACCAATACTGGCTTGTTATGTCATTACACTTTTGTTCTTGATTGTTTGATTAAGAACCCCTCCTAGTTGTAAGACCATGTTTATCGAATAAAAACAAAAGCTCATAACTTGATTTCATTCCTGAATTCTATCAAATATTTAAAGAATAATTAATACCAATCCTTGAACTCTTCCACGAAATTGAAAAGGAGGAAGTTACTTCTAAGCTTATTTTACAAAGCCAACATTACCCCGGTATCAAAGCCAGATAAGGATACAACAAAAAGGGAAACTATAGGCCAACATGCTTAATGAACATGGATGTAAAAATCCTCAACAAAATATTAGCAAACTGAATTCAATAATACACTGATAAAATTATTCACTGTGACCAAGTGGGATTCATTCCTGGGATATAAAGATGCTACAATATATATATAAGTCGTGGGAAGGAAGATGGTGGTTATCCCAGCAACACTGACCCCGTGAAGCTCCCAAGAGTCAGCTCAAGCTGCACGTCAGCACGTGGATTCCCACGGTCGGATGAATTTCCCAAAATGGGCAAACATTGCCTCCTGCTAATTCTTTAACCCCAAAAGAAAAGTGAAGAGCATTAACAACAAAAACAAACAAACAACAAAAAAAAAAACGACGAAGCTGGTGCCAAACGCGTGGCCACCCCACACCCGGTGGGAGTGGAACTTCCTCATAGGGGACCAAACTACCCCTAATCAGATCTCCTAATCTGGCCTCCAACT
>PVKS010024076.1:0-31535 GCA_004027875.1 Aplodontia rufa | reverse complement strand
GGAGGAGTGGCTCAGCAGTTGGAGCGCTTGCCTGGCATGCACGAAGACCTGGTTTAAACCCCAGCACCACATATACAACCAAGGGTTGGGCAGATGAAAAAATGGATAAATTTGATTCTCTCTCTATCTTTAAACAAGCAAACAAAAACTCCTACTCCATTTCACTTGTGTCCCGGAGATACATTCCACTTGGACAGACGGAGGGTCTGGTCCTGTGGGCTGGTGAATTCAGCTCGCTGGCATCTTGTTGAGTGTTTGCTTATATCTTTATCAGGAATGCTGGTCTGACTTCTCTTCTCTTGCCTTGTCTTTGTTAGGCTTTGTAATCAGGGTGTTGCTGGCTTCATAAAATGGGTTTGGAAGTGTTCCCTCCTCTTCAATTTTTTGGAAGTGTTTGAGAAGCACTGTCACTAATTCTTCTTGAATTGTTTGGTAGAATTCACCAGTGAAGCCATTTGGTTCTGGGCTTTGCTTTGTCTAGAAGCTTTTGATTAGTGATTCGTTCTCCTTACTAGTTGTGGATTGGCTTAGACATTCTATTTTTCCATTCTTTGGTCTTGGTGGGTTGCATTTTTCTAGGAATTCATCCATTTCTTCTAGATTATCTGGTTTGTTGGACTATAGTCGGTGTCGTGGTCTCATGATACCTTTTATTTCCATCTATAACATCTACTATCTCATTTCTGGTTTCATGTATTTGGGTTTTCTCCTTTTTCTTAGTCTAGAGAGGGGGTTGTCATTTTGTTCATCGTTTCAAAAAGCCAACTCTGTTTCATGGATTTTTTTCTACTGTTTTCTCTTTTCAATTACATTTATTTATTTCTACTTGAATCTTTATTTCCTTTTTTTTTGCTATGAGCTTAGTTTATTTTTTTTGTGTGTGTGTGTTCTTTGAGGTATAAAGTTTGCTTGTTTGAAATCTTTCTTTTCAATATCAGTATTTATAGCTAGAAACGTTCCTCTTGATATTGTTTTTGCCACATCCCATAAGTTCTGTTTTGTTGTGGTTTTGCTTTCATTTGTCTCAAAAGATTTTTCAATTTCCCTTTCGTTCTTTCTTTGCTCCACTTGGGTTTTCAAAAGTGTATTTTAAAATTTTCCACATAATTATGAATTTTCTAATTTCCTTCCTTTCTTCCTTGTTTCTTCCCTTCCTCCCTCTAACCTCCTCCCTCCCTCACTTCCTTGGTTTTTCTTTTCTTTTTTTTTTTTTTTTTGTACCAGGGATTGAATTCAGAGGTGCTTAACCACTGAGTAACACTCTCAGCCCTTTTTATTTTGAGACAGAGTCTTGCTAACTTGCTTAAGGTCTCGCTAAGTTGCTGAGGCTGGTTTTGAGCTTCTGATCCTCCTGTCTCAGCCTCCCATGTAGCTGGGATTACAGGCACTACCATGCTCGGCTTGATTTTTTTTTGTGTGTGTGTGTGTTGATATGCTTTGATTCCTTTCTCTCCATTTTTTAAGTTCTATAGGTAGTTTCTTCATAGTTACCATGAGGTTTACATAAAATATTTTGTGATTAAACTGATAGCAATTTAATTTCAATTGCATGTAAAAACGCTACAGTTTTACTTCTCCCTGTGCCTGATACTTTATGGTATGAACGTCACACTTTATGTTTGTATATGTGTTGCATATTCATTAACACATTTTATTATTATTTTAAAGTGGGGAGAGAGAATCAATTTTATTTCATTTTGTTTCTCCCACGTTCAGTTGTGTATGTGGTGCTGGGGCTCAAACCCAGGTCCTTGCTCATGCAGGGCAAGCATTCTACTGCTGAGCCACTGCTCTAGCCCCATGAACATATTTTTAGTTATAATTATTTTTAATATATCAGTCTTTTAATCTTTATTCTAGAATTAAAAATGATTTACCCACACCATTACACAATTACAGTAATATGTCATTCTGTATTTATCTATATATTTACTTTACTGACAAGTCTTGTACACTCGACAGTTATTTGCCCCAGTGGAGATGGCTGCATTGGCTGGATGGCCTTGCTAAGATTTCATGCCTATGAATCAATCAGCAGCTCACACAGTGGCAGTCCAGGTACAGCCTTCCTTAAAGAGAGACTGGCCTAACCGGAAGACTCTGGTTTTTAGTTCTCTTTGACTTTGGTTGTTCATTGTGATTTATAATTTTGCCTTTTGCCTCATACATCCATCTCCTGTGGGTCTATCCTGTCTCTAGACCCACTGTCCAAATTGAGTTTCTGAATCTCTGACTGACCGGCCATGGACTTAAGAGACCAGCCAAGCAAGAAAGCAGAGACATCGCTTTCATTATTCTGAGCCTACCTTTATTCTGAGCTTTTGATAATTGTGGAAATAAGTTTTGGAACTGAACTTGATCTTTGATTTTTTTTTTAATGTAGCAAAACTGATCTGTTGCACATTCTGAAATCTGGTCCATAGTTTGTATGGTAACATCACCATTCAAAGCTATTTGGCAGACCAACCAGCAAATGAAAAACTCTTTTTTTCTTTTAAGGAGAGAAGGACAGTGAGAAAGAGAGAAACATTTTTTATTTAGTTTTTCATGTGGCTTCTGTTGCTCTGAGACTTGGTTGTGTACTTAATGCTGGGGTTTGAACTCACATACTCATGCATGCCAGACAAGCGCCATAACTGCTGAGCCACTGCTCCAGCCCCTGAAAAACTATTTTTAATCTCACTCACCCCTGTTCTGTGGTTTATTTTTTTATTTTTATTTTTATTTTTAAAGAGAGAGAGAGAGAGACAGAGAAAGTGAGAAAGAGAGAATCAATTTTTAGTTTTTCATCTGGTTTGTGTTGTTCCAGCACTTAGTTGTGTATGTGGTGCTGGGTTTTGAACCCAGGTCCTTGTATATGTCAGGCAAGTGCCATAACCATTGAGCAACCACTCCAGCCCCTCTGTGGTTGTTCTAAAAATAAAGTTTCAAACAGAGCAATATAGTATATGATTAATTTGCCATACACATTTTGAGAGTATATATACTGCTCAAACTCTGTCCAGTCTTTTTCTCTGGGCATAACTATTATGGAAGCTGTACTACTGTAGAAAGTACTCACATTAATTTTGAGTCTATGACAGCAGACCGATTTCTTCCTGACTATATTGGAGTTTAGGACCTCACAGCCTCTTAAATCCAGGCAGAGGATGGTTGAGAGATGAAGCAATCAATCTGAGATGAATACTAAAATAGTCTCACCATGACCATCTATTTTCTTTCTTTTTCTTTTAGAGAGAGAGAAACAGTAAATTTTATTTTTCTCAATCTGGTTTTTGTTTTTGTGTACATGGTGCTGAGGTTCAAACCCGTGTCCTCACACATGCCGAGCAAGCTCCATAACTGCTGAGCCACTGCTCCAGTCCCATCATTTTCTTTTAAAAGTGCTCCTTATAGAAATGGCATTGGAGACCAGGGTGATAATACTGGGCTTGATACTTTTCAGGGAGGGAAGGGTTGGTGTTGAGGAATGAGGAGCACCTCTTTTCTCTGGCTCAATTTAACTTGGGATCCCCAAGGATGAGAGTCAAACTCCCTCTCCACACGTCCTGGGAAGAGGGGCTCCAGATGCCTACATATGGAGCACCATGGTAGCACAAATGACCCTATGCCATCTGAAGACTCTCATGCTCTGACTGTTGTCAGAGAGGATCCCTGTGCTGCTAAAGCAAGACTCCAGTGGGGCTGTCCTGGTTGGGAATGTAGATGTTTGGCTCGGGTCTACTATCTTGCTTCCTTCCATGTCTTAGGTCACTTTCTTGGACTGTGCTTTTTAAATTTTTTTTTAAATATAAAGTCATACACAAATATCCAATTTTCCTGCTTTGCTGTTTTGCTGTAGCTATTGGTGATGTCTGTGTATTAGAAAAACTACTCACATCTTTTGGAGAAAGAAGAACATCAAATATTCTTTTAAAAGATAATGAAAGCTAGATATTAGCTATTGAAATAAGCTATGTGCAGAAGGCCATTACTGCCTAGAGTAGGGAAACGGACTTACCATCCTCAGGATCAGCCAGGATGGTCACCTTGGTGGTGGGGAATCTGGCTCCCAGTTGCCCTCCCACCGGTTGGCTCAGTGAAACACTGAAGGATTCTTCTTCTTCAAAGAAGGAATCATCAATGATGAGCACCCGGCAGCTCTTCTCTGTCTCATCCTTGTCAAACAGGAGGATGCTGGTGTGGTCTTCTGGTCGTGTGACGTAGTCAGAGAAGGATAACGCAGTGGAAGGAATTGTGCCTGTGGCAGAACCTACAGGAATGTCAGAAGGAACAGGGAAGGTGAGAAGACCTTCTAGACGATAGCCATCTAAATTATAAGGCACATATCTCTTCCAGTCACAAATATTAACATTGTGTTTAGAAAGCTTTCTAAATAGGTTCTGGTATTTTGGCATGATTCAGATTTAGTGGCCTTTGAATCGGGGATATTGAATATGGTTTGTTTAGATTAAGGTCTAAGTGAACTGAAGGATCATAAGCTGCAGGAGCTGGCCTGGCCCAAATTGTTCATGTTATAGATGGGAAAAATGAAGGGCAGAGAAATCAAAACTAGAAAACTCATAGCATGATAATGGTATGGAATTTCTTCTGCCTCTATTCTACCCACAACATAGCTGTGTCAGAAAGAATGGGACCTTATTTTGGGGTGTGAGGATACCTGGTCCCAAGGTTGGGGGAGGCATTTATAGTTGTAAGATGGGAAGGGAGAGGAGAGACTGAACAGTACACACAGACTTTTTATAGTGTTGCCCAGAGGCAATTCAGACTAATACAAATAAGATTTTTTTTTTGTATTTTCACTATCATATAAAACCTCTTTTCACATGTGATGTCTCATTTGACTCTCACAAACTTTTGTGCCATAGTTGGAAAGATGTTTTCATCCCAGTTTTTTTTTTTTTTTTTTTTTTTTTAGGAAAGAGGGACAGTGAGAGGGAGAGAGAGAGAGGGAATGAACCTTATTTAGTTTTTCATGTGGCCGCCATTGCTCTGACGTTCCATCATGTAAGTGGTGCTGGGGTTTGAACCTGTATACCAGTGCATGCCAGGCAAGCACCGCAACGCTGAACCACCTCTCCAGCCCCCTACATCCCAGTTTTAAGTTACAATTTATCTCTGGCTGAGACCAGCTCAGAACAGCCGGGACAGCTGTGCTGAGACAGCAAAGGAGGTAGGCAGCAGCCCTGGATGACAAGTGACCCAGGTGTCCAGCGCCTGGCCCTCTGCTTCACTCACCACCCACACAACTCCAGGGCCACCACAGTCACACTCTAATAGTCTAGATCCTGCACCCAAGCACCCTGCAGGGCCTCCTACCTCCACCTGTTGAGCAAATGACCCTGAGCTCCCGGCTTGCATCTCCAGACCGTCTCACAGGAACCAGAAGCTCCCCAGCGCTCTCCTGTATGTTATATTCTGCCTCGGGTATATAAACTGTTGATTCTAGAAAAGATGGCAGAAGATGCTTCAACAGGGTTTAAATTTGGTTGGTGATATTTTAACACACCTGAGCCAAAGTGCACATTGTCTTTGACCCCCACATCTTTCAGCATGATAAACTATATTAAATATCGTGACAGTTGGAAGTATTATTTATTATTAAGTGCTCCTGGAAAAGCAGTGGAATTGGATTTATAAGACTCCTTCTAAAATGCTAAAAATATCTTTCAGAGGCCTTTTAGAATGGAAAGGAAAATGCTGCCACAATGCTCGTTTCTTTTTAGGTAAAATTTTAGGTCTTCTAAATAGAGATTTCTGTCTTTGCTTTACTTTTATTGCTCATTTAAAATATATGTTTTTAGCAATCAGGTGATATAATTCATTAAGAAAGAAAAATCCTTTCTGCAGTTTTCCAAAAATAATTTATTCAACATTTATTGAAGAGACACTGTGTGGGCCACTCAGTATGCAGAGAAAAATAAGTTACAGGTCTTGTCCTCAAATTTTAAAATAATTCACTGAGGTATGGGTGTGTGCATGTGTGCAGGGCTGTGTGTGTGTATGCATATACCAACAAGCCATTAAAACATCCACCGAGGGGCTGGAGTGGTGGCTCAGCGGTGCCTGTGCTTGGCTGGCATGAGCAAGGACACGAATTCAAACCACAGCACCATGTGCACAACCAACTATTGGAGCAACAAAGGCCACATGAAAAACTGAATAAAATTGACTCCCTCCCTCTCTCTCTCTCTCCCTGTCTCTTTAAAAAAATTTACCAAAATATCAGTATGAGTATTGGTCATGTTTTACTGTAATTATTGCACTATTTTTCTTTGGGATTTTTAATGCATTCCAAGGCATTCATTAAACACTCACTGTGCAAATAAAAATACATTCGTTTAAAAAAATAAGAGCTTAAAGAAGGTTGGATCCATAGCAGCCAATGAAGAATCCAGATGTAGCTATCTGGATTGTACCATATTTGATGGCCTCAGGTCTTTTCCACATATCAAATATGTAGACAAATTCTTTCTCTTGGCAATGTGAGCAAGAAGGGAAAATGTTGTATGAGGCCATCCTTTCTTCTTTTGGAACTAATACTAATCTAGTATTCAATGGTATATTTCATAGTTATCATATATTATATATATTTTTCTTTACTTTCTTCCCTAAATCAGTTTCAACAGTACTGGTCTCAACTTTTTCCTTGAACACACAGAGGGACAGTGAGAGAGAGAGAGAGAGAGAAGAGAGAATCAATTTTATTTAGATTTTCATGTGGCTTTTGTTACTCTGATACTTCAGTTGTGTACACTGTGCTGGGGTTTGAACCTGCATCCTTGCACATGCCGGGCAAGTGCTGGAACTGCTGAGCCATTGCTCCCGTCCCTGATATTGACTTTTAGGAAGAAAACTTGTCCTGAGTTCCAGAGAGTAAAAGCCAGTGATGATTTCTTTCTTCCATTTTGCCCGCTAGTATGGTCCTCTATCTTGACATCTCTTTGTTTCTAAAGTTGGCGTCATGGAGAAAGCTCAAGCAAGTTACGGTTATCATGTCATGGGAAAGACCGAGGCCACAGGACAGAGTTCTTCAGACATACCCTCTATTTTCCCGATCTGGAAAACCAGCTCCTATCCATGTAGTAACCAAAGCCCACTTACTTTTCCAAACTTGCCTCAAACCTCGTCTCCTCCAGGAGCCTTAATTGCTTTGGACCATGATGATCACGCCACATCCTTACTTTTCGTGTATCTTATATTTTGGTTTCAGAATTGATTCATGTTTCTAAGCATTGTTAGCAACAAAACTGAACCACACCTGTTCACTGTGGTGTGGGGGCTGTGTTTTCTACTTCGTTGGTATTGGCTGAAGTGCAGAGCGTGTAGACTGATATTGTTCAAATTGTGTTTCAATTAAAGTAAGACTCAAAGAATTGAAAGAATATTCCTTGGAGATGACCAAAAAAAAAAATTCCACAAAAAAACCAAAACAAAACATCCATAGTGCAGTTTGGGAAAACTGGGTTAAACACAATTAAACAGAGTTCTTTATAAGAGAGTTTCTCAGAATCCTTAATATGCTAACGTGAATTATGATGCTTCAAAAGAGTGGTGAAGATGGAAATGATTCCTCGGCTTATTTGCCCTGGAAGGCTTTCCACTCCTCCTCCCTAAAAGACATTCTATTATCTAACATTGCCTTATGTAGTTTGAAGCATTCTAACAGAAGGGATTCTTCCCATGGAATACAAGGCAAACTTCCTGGTTGTAAGCTCTGCACTTCCAGGTGCTATTTGATTTTTTGGGGACTACTATGATAATAAATATGTCTCAGTATTATGTCAAAGATGAATACTAAAAGGTCCCTTCAGGGAATAATCTACTTTGCCAAAGTGGGTCAGCAAATTGTATGATTACTAGTTAGAGCTTTATCTTTTCTGTTTAATTTTTTCTGGATATTTGTTGAATGAATAAATATACAAAATCAAATTGAAAATAATTCAAGAATATGATGCACAACCCTAACAGAACTTCATGGATCACAGGTTAAAATGAGTGGGTTGGCAGGTACCCAGCAGCCACATGGAGGACGATGGATATCTAAGCCTCTACCCTGATTTGCTGAGTGGACTTCAGGGGCTGCAGAGGGTCCCAGAAGCCTGTGGAAAGGTGTGCCTGCATTGGGCCTGTGGACTAGTTAGTCATCTTGGTAGGACTACTCCAGACCGATGGTGAGCAGGAAGCTTACAGTGAGCACTGTATGCGTATTAAAAGGATTCTGATAAAGATCCTTTTTACTTTCATCTCCTATATTCCTTTTCAAAAGTCCTGAGAGTATATGAAGAAATTGCTGTCTTGAAGTGATTGATTTCACGTTAAATCTTAAATGATTATGGACTCATTCAGTGGGTAACAGAGACTGAGAAGAAAACCCTATATTGATTAATAGGACACATCAGTCAATGTCACTTACCGTCCCCAGGGTCCACAATTTCAACTGTTGCCATTTCTGGAAACTCCAGTGCTGCCATGCCAGGTTCTGATAGAATGATCTGGAAAGTTTCTGAGGCCTCGTACTCATTGTCGGGTATAATTCTCACCTTCCAGGTGGCTGTTGTCTGCCCTGGTTTGAACTGTACTTGTTCATGGGTCTGTCCTTTAAAATCTTTATCTTTTTTTGCAGTTTCATCTTTGGTTCCAATGCCTGAATAAAAATCAGGAAACTATAAATATAGAGTCAAGTGACTGAAGGGATATTCCCCTTTCAAAGTGTTTTCTATTGTTGGTGAGAGTAGATAACATAGATATTGCTTCTTTTTTCCTTTTGTGGCACTTGGCATTGGGCTCAGGGCCTCCTACATAACAGACAAGCACTCTGCCACTGAGCTACATCCCCAGCCCTTTTTAAATTTTATTATGAAACAAGGTTTTACTAAGTTGCCCAGGCTGGCCTTGAACTTGCAAACCTTCTACTTCAGCCTCCCAAGAAACTGGGACGATAGGCACAGACCACCAGATATGACGTTTTTTAATGCTCTAAAAAAACTTTGATAAAGGATGCTTCTTGACTGAAAGGCTTTAAGTAAACAGAAGTGAACCACAGTTGGGCTGGAGTGGTGGCTCAGGGTTTACAGGACTTGCCTGGCGTGCATGACGATGCAGGTTTAAACCCCAGCACCACATACACAATGAAGTGTTGGAGCAATAAAAGCCACATGAAAAACCAAATAAAATTGATTCTCTCTCTCTCTCTCTCACTGTCCGTTGCTCTTAAAAAAGTGAACCAAAGTGAGAGGAAAGAAGGAGGAAGGAGGGACAGAAAGAAGTGTCCTTACTTCAGCATATCCCTTGGATGGGATAGTCTTTCAGATACCGGGGATTTAGAGATGAGTAAGAAACCACCCCATATTATTATTTTTTTTTTTTTAAAGAGAGAGGGACAGTGAGAGAGACAGAGAAAGAGAGAAACAACTTTATTTAATAGTTTTTCACATGGCCTTCGTTGCTCCAACACTTAGTTGTGTATGTGGTGCTGGGGTTTGAACCCAGGTCCTCGTGCTTGCCAGGCAAGCGCCGAAACCGCTGAGCCACCGCTCCAGCCCCCACCCCATATTCTAGAAAGCTCAGCTGAGCACGTGAGGTGGGGAATCTTTGGTTGTTTTATTCACTGATGAATTCCTGGGACAGAGCCTGGCACATAGTTGGAACTCAATAAATATTTTTATTTTGATACCAGGGATTGAACTCAGTGGAGCTTAACCACTGAGCCACATTCCCACTTATTTATTTATTTATTTATTTATTTAGAAACAGGGTCTTGCCAACCTGCTTAGGGCCTCACTAAGTTGCCGAGGCTGGCTTTGAACCTGAGATCGTCCTGCCTTAGCCTCCCGAGTTGCTGGGATTATAGGTGTGCACCACCGTGGCCAGCAGAACTCAATAAACATTTCTGAGGGAATATTTTATACCTGACAATTCCCATTTCTACAGTCTTAAAGAGAATGACTGTGTAGGTTATTTTTTCATGCAGATCCATATTCACGGTGGCTTATTTTCTCACATATTTTGTGATTTTTGATTGAGAGAGAATTGATGGCAATTTTCCAGACATTTAGGTCTATGTCGGTGGAAATGGGGAAGTGAGGATAGATTGGAGCTCTGTTAAGACATAGGAACTAGTAAGTACCTGAAGACACTAAAAAAACAACAAAATAGTGTTAAAATGACCAATATTAGATAAAAAGATGGAAAGAGCTACCCTATCAAGACTAAATCCTTCCCTTAGCACGGAAGGTTCAAGCAGCATTCTAGCATATTTAGAGTCAGCATTTGTTCGAACATGTGAAGTCAAACAAGACATTAGCTATGGTGAAAAGCTACATAAGTGAGATTAATGGCCTTTTGCCTGATTCTCCAGTAATCCAAAACCTTGAAAAAGATATCTAAAGCTGTAAAACATGACAATAATTTCTAGCACAGGACAGATAGTGTCTTTGTAAATCTGCTAAGGAAAGCTTGTGTTCATGTAGTCTGGTGACCAAGAGTGAGCATCAGTATTTAGGAAGAGTCTCCTTGGGCCGCATGTTGGAAGATGAATGATGTCCTCACCTGAAGCTTGCGTACAGTGCTTGGCAATGCTGGGCACTGCTAATGGACTGAAGCAGGCATGTGGCTGTTTACTTAGTATAGTTGTTAACCACCAGCTCTGTGCAAGGGGCCGAGGATGCCACACGGAGTTATTCACAACCACTACATACTCCAGGTATGGAGAGCTGAACAGAGGAGCAGGTGCTTCCAATTCTGCTTGACAATGTCATGGAATAGTAACGGTATTATTGTGCTCAATAAATGGCAACTACTCGGTGAACAGTCAGGAACCATGCTAGATTTATTTAGAATCATTATCACAGATCATGCAGCAATGTATCTTGAGATGGATAAGCAACACGTAAAGAAGCTGAAGCTCTCTGGAGCATTGCAAAAACAAGAAAAAAAGGTAAAACAGGAAGCCAAACTCCAGCGTTACTTGTTTGCTCTTTGAGATCCTGTGCTTTGCAGTAGCCCTGACCTGGGGTGGGATGGGGACCTTCGAAGGATTTATGGGAGCATTTGAGTGAGATTCTTTAGAGGTTCATCTTTGTGGCGTGGATGAGGTATTAGGCAGTATCATATAGAAGCACTGGCAATAAACAGTTCATGCAACAGCAAATGCTGAATAGCTATATATGCTATGTTGTTGGCATAGACATAATCTAAGACCATATGGAGCTGGAAATCTACTGGAAAGACAGACAGTAGACATATAGGCCATTACACATGCCTGGGGTGGAAGGTCTTCTGAGGGCTATAGTTTGCAAAGGTTCAAATGGTTCTGGGAAGATAGATCTTTTTTACCCCCCTTTCTTGAGCTGGGATGATATAAACCCATAATCAGAAGGCCTTGAGATAAAAACCAACAAACAATACTGGAGGTGGAACCCTACGAGAGAGGAGGAAAGCAGATCTGAGCTGAAGTTCTGGGTAGCCGTCGAGAGTTGTTGAAGAATCCTGGGGTGTAGACTGAGGCTCGGGCAGAACTATTCCTACAAGGACAGCCCCAGTCCAGAAGCCGTGGTCTTGAAGAGGTCACTTGGGCAAAGCTTATCTTTCCTTGATTGCCCATTCTTTACACTATTTCCTTCTGGCTTCTCTCCAACATTTTAGATATGTTGGCTGGATTGAGTCCTGCTTGTCTGGGAGACTTGGAATGCTCATTTGTGAAAAGAAGATAACACCCCTATCTATCTCCTTGATAGATTATGAAAATAAAGGCAAAATGATTTCTGAAAGTTCAGGCAGGTAAAGATGCTATGAAAATAATAGGCATTATTAGAATAATTATTAATTACTAATGATGGTAATGAGATTCATTATGCAGGCATGGCATATATGTATAGCCAAAGACATATATTTCTGTACTGTGTTCTTATAAAACAGAAAAATTTGATACTGTGCATCCTTACAGAATTTATGACCTAATAAGGCTAAGATAATTGTACACAGTCACAAGAAATAGAACAAAAACCATTCATGCATCACATACTTATAAAGGGTTCTTTAAAAAATAGTTAGAACTAACCATAAAAATGTTTCGTATGCTTAAAGACAAGTTTAAAAGGAATTGAGTGACTCAGGGCTGGGTGTGGTGGCACACGCCTGACAGTCCCAGCCACTCAGGAGGCTGAGGCAGGAGAGTCACAAACTCAAAGCCAGACTCAGCAACTTAGCAAGGCCCTGAATAAATTAGTGAGATCCTTTCTCAAAATAAAAAACTGAGAAAATAAAAAAAAAGGGCTGGGGACGTGGCTCAGTGGTTACGCGCTGCTGGGTTCAATCCTGGTACCAAAAGAAAAAAGAAAATGAATTGAGAGATTTGGGGATTGTGGGGTGACTAGGCAATGTCTTAATTTTTCTGGAATTCTACTGAGTTATAAAAGAAAGAATGTAAAGTTCCAGAGGGAAATTGAAGAGGATAAAAGACTGATATATATCTGAGCCTGTAGCTCACATTGAGCACAGCATAGTTTTTACATAGTTTTTTAGGGCTCCCTGCCAAACTAGTTATTGAGTCTCTCTTAATCTATTATCTTCTAATTATTTTTGTCTGCATTTCATTGTTCCCTGATGTTTTGCCAACAGCCAATCCCAAATTACTTACTGATGATGGATGTTCCTCCTAGGTAACCTCTGCGCCTTAGGGTCACGTTCAAGAACACAGAGTCTTCATCCACAATGTAGTACTCTTTCTCCAACGAAATCCAAGCCCAGTGTAGGTGGAAAGACTGGTTTGTTAGTTTATTTCCTTCTGTAATTGACATGGATAAAGGGAATTCAGTGGCAGTATTTGATAAAATTAATGAACAGGGTACGCATTTTCTTTCTGATGTCATAGGTTTCCAAACACATTTCCTTTTTTAAGAGAGAGACAAAAATTGTTTGGTTTCCTAGAGAACATCATGAGGATAATCCTAAGGCCTATTACCCCTGCCTAATGTGGGGGGAGTTAAGCATCTCTTTTCATAAAGAACCACGTGTACCAGGGTCCAAGAACCAGAGCTTGCCAGCTTTAAATGCAGGTCACACCCAACACCTCCGTCATTTCTTCACTGCCTCCCTGTTCCCTTCCTCTCTGCCTCTCTCCCTCCTCCACTTCTCCCTCTGCCCCCTCCACTTCTCCCTCTGCCCTGTGGTTTGCTCCTGTGTTAGTGGTGCATCCATTTGCTCTCACATTAATCTAGAAGGTCCCTGCAGGCAGAGCCCACATTACATTGACTTATTGTATCACTTTCAGGACCTCGTATGTGGCCTTGAACTCAGGTGCTTAAATGTTTAAAAACTATTCAAGTAGAGGGCAGCAGTCGAGGATTTAAGGCTCTATCTGATTTCTTCTTGTTCACAGCAGGTCACACGCCTCTTTATGGAAGGTCAGTCTGGCCCCTTTATTGGGGTTAGAAGAAAGGGCAGGTCTTCCTTGTCTGGGGATGGTTGCTGCAAATCCTAACTTGCAAAACGTTATTGAAATAGGCCTCTTTCTGACTCAGTTTCAACTGATGGACCCATGCAATTAGTGCCTGATACCAAAGTGAGTTGGTAACTGAGCATTACATGCAAAGCTTATCAAAGGAAGCTTCACTAACTATTTCCATAACTACCAAACACCTTAACCAGAGCAAGCCTGACCAATGGGGCAGTGTGTGGACAAGAAGGGAGAATTTATGAAGAGGGTGCTTTAGGAAAGGCTGGTGCCACCGTGGGGATCTCTATTACCGCTCAAGAGGCAGGGGTGTGGGCTGGGGCTACAGTGTCCACCTCCAGTCTGGAAGGAGAGGGTTTCAATGACCCTCTTGGAGAGCTTGCCATTATAGTCTGGAGGTAGAGATCCATGTGAACAACTCAGTTTCTAAAGAGCTGAAGTGGCCGTGGCCAGGGGGAGAGAGGCTGTGCTGGGATGTAAATGAGCAGCCATAAAGGTGGGACAAGGAAAGCATGTACGAGGACCAAGGAAAGTCACCATCCACTAGGGCCAGAGAGGGAGGCAGCCAGTCTCAGCAGGAAGGACCCTGGGAGCTGATGCCAGATTCCCATGGACTAATAGAAGTAAGTGACGAGGAGCTGCTGGTGAGGAGACAGGAATCTTCAAGGGTCCCATGAAGCGCCAACTAAAGGAAAAGCACCCTTTTATTTATTTATTTATTTATTTATTTTAAAAATTGTCCTTATTGGTCCTTTTCAAAAAAGCAATACATGACATAAAGTTATACAATTGCATAATTATAGAAGCACGGAGTTCAACTTGCTCTAATTCAATCTCCAGTTTTCCCCTTCTCCTCCCTTCCTCCCACTCCCCCCTTTTTAAATATGTGACAAGATTATATAATGAATACAATGACATACTTACAAAAGCTTGGAGTGTACCTTGTTTTAACTCTTCTCCCCGTATCTCCCCTACCCCTCTCTTCCTCCCACTTCCTCTTCTCTCTCTCTCTCTTTTTTAAAGGATAGAGAACAGTGAGAGACAGAAAGAATCAATTTTTATATAGTTTCTCATGTGGCTTTTGTTACTCCGACACTTTGTTGTGTACATGGTGCTGGGGTTCAAACCCAGGTCCTCTCACATGCTAGGCAAGCACCGTAACTGCTGAGCCACCATTCCAAACCCACCTTCCTATTCTTATACGCATATATTTGGCAATAGGGTAAACACTGACCTTTTTAGGAAAGCATGCCAGATAGCTTATTTTAATTAAGTCCCAGTATTTCCCCTCCCTCTGCCACCCCGTTCTCTTTCCTCTGTCCTACTAGTCTTTCTGTTATTTACTAATAGCTTTTAAAAAAAATTTAGTGACTCTTTGATACACATGTTGATGAGATTCACTATGGTGCGTTCATGTATGTGTTGGCTTCCACATATCAGAGAGAACATTCGACCTTTGGTGTTTTGAGACTGGTTATTTCACTTAGCATGATATCCTCCAGTTCCATCCATTTGCCAGCAAATAGCATAATGCCATTTTTCCTTATGGCTGAGTGATACTCCATTGTGTGTTTATGCCACATTTTCTTTATTCATTCATCCATTGAAGGGCACCTTGGTTGCTCCCATAGCTTAGCTATTGTGAATTGTGCTGCTATAAACATTGATGTCAAAGCCCCTTTCTAAGAGCTGCCAATCGGGAGACCCTGATATCCACTCTCCATGAGTACAGAAAGGGTGAAGCTGGCCTCAACTCTCCCTCTACATTGCAGATCTGACCCACAGCGATGGAGAAAGTTCAATGCAAAACAAGTTCTGAGGTTTATTTACTATTCAGGACTGTGAATTCTAATGATCAGATTGGTGCTGTGTTTTTTAATTTAATGTGACTATAGGGTTTTTTAAAAATCATATAGTGGTCATAAAAGTAGGAGAAAAGACACTTCCTCCAGCTACCACCATTGAATAAATGTTAAAAAGACATCCAGCTGCAATTGTAATTTGATTACTTTACGCCACAAATCGTGCTAATTGGGCATGCCAGGGATGCACTGAGGTATAACTGCAGGAGAAATGCACATTTTGATATGTTCACTTCCTATTTGTCTTCTCTCTCTTAAAAATAATATTATTAATACTATTATGGATATTCTGATAAATCCAGAAAAAATAAGACAAATAAATATGCTAAAATTCTATTGTCATTTAAAAATGTTGATCATAGTTCCAGTTTGGAACCATTTTAATTCTTCATGTATGTAAATTTCATGTATGAATCCAAGAAAGATAAAATCATAAGTCAAAATGATAGATTATGTTTACTCATTCTTTTGGGTCTTTTTCTAAGTTATTTCACATGATCTTTAGTTTTACAGCTGCATTACAGATAAGGTAAATATTAGTCTCATTTTGTAACTGGAGAGTTTCAGGATGATGAAGTGACCTGACCAGGTCCTCAGTGGTTAGTGGCCAGGCCAGCCAAGCCCAGGTCTGTGGATTCAAAGTCTTTTACTGTATTTTTGATTCTGAGCTTCTACACTTAAAGAGTGCAAGCTACTCAAATACTGCAAAAAGAAACTGGGCAGAATCGATTATAGATTAGACTATCTGAACATGCACAATTAAAGGAGTCTCCACAATTAGAGACAGAATCATTTTGTGTTATGGACATAACTATTTGTAGTCCATGGTTAAAAGCACCAACTCTTGAGTCAAATGGACCCATGCTCATATTCTGGCTCTGCTACTTACTAACCATGTGATTGTGGATAAATTATAGAACTTAGGTTTCCTCATCCAAAAAGATGATGATAACATGATGTGCTGACCTCATTGTTGTAAGGATCAAAGAAGTTGGCCTACAAAGTGCCCCACACACATTAGGTGCTCAATAAATGTAGGTTATTTCCAACATGATTTTTAAAAAAAATTTTTATTAAGGAGTTGAGTTATTGTGCAATCATAAATGCACTTAAACCAGAATTACCCCCACATGGCCCACACCCCAGTCTCTTGATTCTTCTACATTTCACCCCTACAGGCGATATCAATGTTTAGATTGTGAATTTTCCAGAATTAAATGATTGCATAAGTATTATTTGGATTCTCAGGAGGTAAAGAGTGTGCTACATTGTTGATCATCTCCCTAGATCCCTCCCTATTACAAAATGATTTTGAAAGAACATCGAATTGATTTATACTAGGCTATCTTGCTTCTTCTAAATTTGCTTTCACTACTAACTGGTTATCTGTTATTTTTAAAAATCACTATCATAGGCACAGCCTCTAATTTTATTATAACATTCTCAATTTCAAAGCAATTTCTTGTCACATTTCATATTCATTTGCAGTCTGTCCCATAGCCAATACAGCTATCGTTTATTTTGCTTTAATTTTAGGATGCCTGGCCCTGAGCAAGATAAAACAATGTGAAAGTGTACCTGCCTTGGGGTGTGAGCTCTTCCGTGTTGTAACCTGACATCTTAGCACCTCCACGCTCCTGCAAGTCTGTTATTGCTATTAGGCCCTCTGTCAACTCACTTTGAGAGAAATCAGAACTATAAACATAGTCTGGACTAAATAAGAAATAGTTTGTGCATGAAAATATTTAAAAGCAAGGTTTTAAGGTTATAGTCATGAATATTGCTAAATAAAATCAACCCCAGAAATTGAGCTGCAGATATCTAGGGAACAACTTGGTATAATTTTGGCCTAAAGATAATAGTGGGGGCTGGAGCAGTGGCTCAATGGTTACAGCACTTGCCTGGCATGTGCAACTATGCGAGTTCAAACCCCAGCACCCACAGACACAGTGAAGTGTCAGAGGAATGAAAGCCATGTGATAAACTAAATAAAAATTGATTCTATCACTCTCTCTCACTGTCCTTCTCTCTTAAAAAAAAATAATAGTGCCTGAAATGTACTAGTGTATTGGGAGATTACAGAAAATAAAAAAATACAGTGATTATGAAAAATCAAATTAACTAAATAGTGATAGAACAGAAAGGTTTTTATTAAAGATATTATCTCTTTCCCTCTTTCTATAAAACAATTAAAACCAGAGATGAATAGTTCTCTGGGTATGGTTCATATCCTAGATTGACCTGCCCCACTCCCCCAGTACCAGGGATTGAAACTATGAGCACTCTACTACTGAACTACACCCCCTGCCATTTAAAAATTTTTTATATTGAGACGGGGGTCTTGCTAAGTTGTTGAGCTTGGCCTCAAACTTGTGATCCTTCTTCGTGGTCCACTTAATTAGCTGTAACAGATGTGCACCAGTGTGCCTAGCCATACTGATCTTAAATACCTACTCCTTGCACTGTGTTGAAGACATTATTGTATTTGAATTAAATGTGAAATATTGTCAAAGACAATATTATTTGATCCTGGGACTGGCTTAGTACATAATTCTTAAATCCAGAGGGAATCTACCATTGCAAATGGCAGTTTACCCCTGCAATAGATCAACATTGAGAAAGATTGTGTTAATGTAATGCCATCTTTAAACAAAAGTCATTCTGCATAGTAGAGGTAATATCTATAAATGATTATTTCCCAATCATGGGCACTGCCCTTTAAGAGTCTCCAATCCAACCAGAAAATAAGACATGTGTGTATGATACTACTAAACAATAACACAAGGCCAATACAGTTAGGGATGGAAATGAATGAAGTAAAATGAACCCAAGGGGAAGCCCTCGTGGGGGTCTGGGATGGACTTGGAGAGGTTGGTGGCGTTTCCTCTGTGGATGGAGGGAGAGGAAGAATCTGGGAGACACAGGGAGCTTGGTTCGCTGGCCATTTGTAACACACTGTTCTGTAGTAAACTCAGCTAAGGCGTGGGAAATCTGCTTCAGAAGGGATTCAGGGCTATCCGTTTCTTTGACTGGTTTCCAGCACAAATTGTTTCCTTCCCAAATATGTTTTAGAGACGGACCCCACGTTCCGTACCAGCAGATCAGTGGCTGAAAGGCTGCATGGTGTTTGATTTTCTGTGACACCTGGCAAGTCACAGAAGCAAAATTTCCACGCTTAGAGTATTATTTGATTGGCCAGTTGTCACCTGAAAAAACTGTAATTTGTGGTACAGACTTAGGATGGGTAAAGTTGTGAGTCTTAGAGTAATAATTTGAAGGCAGTAATTTTAAAAATTATTTAATGACTTTAGAAAGCTATATAAAATTTGTGAGCAAAGTTTTCAAACTTTGTTTAGCCCCATCACCTACATAAATGGAATACTCAAAGCCCACAGCAGCTAGCATACATTTCTTTTTCTAAGATCTCTTGTGAATGATAATCTATGCCCGATAGTTCCCATTGAGCCCTCTTATTTTCTGCCGCCAAATAGCTCTCTCAACTTTCTGTTCTATGCAAAGGACTTTGAGATTACTAAGACCAAACAGAGCTAGGCATTGCAAGCACAACAAAAGTTTCTTATTGCAATTGGCTGTAAACATTTTACCTTCCGCTCAGTTACACATGCTTGTTTATATACTATAATAGTCTAAAACTTCTGGGTTTACAGATTTCTTTGGGCAAACAGTAGTACATTTTTTCTACCAAAACCCACACATTTACCAATTTTACATGCAATTCCAGGGCATTATGGAAACCTTGAGCCTGTCTATGCACTCCTTAAATTGTTAAATAAAGGTAACATACATTGGTTATAGGTTTCAGGTTTCCAGAGTAATGTCCCCATTGGTACTAAGCAAATGATCTATATAAGTAATATAATCAATATAATCATTATGTTCTTAAGGAAAAGACACACACACACACACACACACACACACACACACACACCAGGGATTGAATTCAGGAGCGCTTAACCATTGAAACATATTCCCAGCCTGGTTTTTATTTTTTATTTTGAGACAGGGTCTCACTAAGTTGCTTAAGGTTTCACTAAGTTTCTGAGGCTGACTTCGAACTTGCAATCCTCATGTCTCAGCCTCCTGAGCCACTGGGATTACAGGCGTGCACCACCATGCCCAGAAAAAGAAAATTTTAATGTCAATCTGTGATCCATGAAGAGTGAAGGACTGAAGAGTCAATTGCTGATTGTATTTCTTTCTTTCACTGAGTCTGAATTTTCAAATCATGCATGGAAAACATATTTTTCTGAAAGCGGAAGAGATTCTGATTGTCAAAGTACTTAAATTCATTTACTACAAAAAGAGCAATCCCGATAATCTAAAGGCATTCTAAGAGTCCTTTCAATATCTTGGTTTGATAATTATAGAAAGAAAGTATATTAACAAAGTCTAGAATCATGAGTCATAGATCTAAGTTATATTCTAGGTTTCTGAAAGATGATTAATAAAAAATTACAATTGATCATTCATCCAACTATTCCATATTTATTATGCTGCTCTCTTTTCTAAGTGTCAGAGACAGAGCAATAAAAGCAGCAAAATCTGTGTTGCTAGGGCTTACTTTCCAGTAACAGTAAATAAGCAATTGATGCGTGACATGGTGGCGGTGGTAAAGAAATAATGAAAAAAAAAAGGTTAGGTGGGCAAAGTGTTTGTACAGAGGCTGTTTCATATAAAGAGGGTGGGCAAGGCTTTCTAAAGGGATGATTTTTTTTAAATTAGAAATTAAGGTGGAGAATATTCCAGGTAGAGGGAAGAGCAAGTATAAAATAAATGTGTCCACATTTTAAAACTAATGCATATCCTGTCACCACTAGACATCTGCTAGGGCGCTTGTCCCCTCTGCTGCTTTTCTCATTCTCTGCCAATCAATCAACATTTAAAAGCCACAATATCCTTTTTTTTTTTTTTTAAAGAGAGAAGGACAGAGAGAGAGAGGAGAGAGAGAGAAAGAGAGAAAATCAATTTTTATTGAGTTTTTCAGATGGCTGTAGTTGCTCTGACACTTAGTTGTGTACGTGGTGCTGGGGTTTGAACCTTTGTACTCGCGCATGCCGGGCAAGCGCTGTAACCACTGAGCCACCATTCCAGCCCCACCACAATATCACTTTTAGGCCCCTAGTGTTCAATACAGCGGAATAGTTAGCATGATTTTATTTTCTGTTCCCCATCATCCTTTGAGCCACCTTTCTGTGTTTGGTGGAGTTGCTGTTGGTGAATCCCACCTCCTCTGGGAGGAAGTCAGAGGGCTCCATCTTGCAGCCTTCCTTCTGACTAGGGCATAATAAGCATGTGATGCAGGCTCTGCCAGTTGCCTGAGGTGGTTGTTCAGAAGTGTGCAATGAGAGGAGCAGAAGCTGCCTGGACCTAATATTTTGGAGAGGGTTGCTGGCTTTCAGAAGGGTTGGAGAGAGAGGTGCGGTGTCCAGGAATAAGAGTGGAGCCGAGATAGTTCATAGAGTGCTGTTGGCAACCTCTCTGGCTACACAGCCTTTCATTATCTCTCTGACCTCCTAGAGATGCTACCAAAGCTGACTTCTAGTCCATGATTAATTCCTTCTTGGCCTAAACACCTACAGTAGACTTGCAACCAACAAAATTACTTTTCTCTTAGTTGAGATTATAAAGGAATAGCAATGCACTTTAAAGAAAAAAGAAAGAAAGAAAAAAAAAAAGAAAAGAAAAAAGAAAAAGAAGATTTGGGAGGGGGCTTAAGTACAGCTGAATTTCTCAAGGAACTGGGCCTAGGAAGATAAAGTCTTTAGGCCCTAACCGGTTGCCCTGTGTTAGCCCCATTAGTCACGTGGTTGCTGGTCGAGACTTCTCTGTGGGCCTTTGCTTCCTTCTGCAGTTCCTGAAGAGGAGCCTGTCTTCTCCACTTCTCCACACAGGTGGATGCGTGCATTGTGAGTCTGTTTCTGGTTCATGTACCAGCTGAGAGAGGTTAACATCTCTGCAATTCAGTGGTCAAGCTGAGCCCTTGTGGCTCAGGAAGAGTTAACTGTGGTCTTGGCTACAGGGCCAGGGTGAGGAGAAAGGTGTTCTCAGAGAAGCAGGCCTGGAGGTTTCAAGAGAACACAAATGACATCTATCTTTATATGAGGACACAGAAACAGGGTGAAAATACTGGAAGGACCCTTTGCATTCTTGTTTTCAAAACTCTTCTATGATTCAGATTTTCAAAATAAAATATACAGATGACAAATGGAAGCTAGATGGGATAGCAATAGCATGGTCTTTGGATATAAAATCAAACAGCCACTCTGCCACTAATTAACTGTATGAACTTGAGAAAGTGTCAAAGTGCCTTTGAGTTTTAGATTCCTTGACTGCCAAATAGGGACAGTAATGATAAGACAGCAGTCCTAATAACTTCCTCCCAGAGCTGTAGAGGCTACACTGGATGGTGAAGTTGCAAACGACTGAAGGAAGAGCCCGGGCACAGTAAGGTGGTGGGGACGTCACTGCACACATTTTAATGGAGAAGCAGGAAAAAGTAAGTACAAACGGATGTTTTTGAATGCACACATTGATCAGGTACAGAGAAGCATTTATTTGCTCATTTATTCATCCTATAATTAATTACTGTGCTGTCAAATAATTTATCAGGCCCAGGAGCTTTGGATTTTGCTAAGAGTCGTGGATCAGACACGACACATGCAGTTTCTTCAAAGAGGATGTTGAGTCTTCACAAGCTTAAGTGTACGGTGGTGATGATAGAAAGGAAAAGATGGATTAAAAGAAATAGAGCGGGGCTGGAGCAGTAGCTCGGAGGTTACAGCGCTTGCCTGGCATGTGCATAAATGTGGGTTCAAACCCCAGCACCACGTACATGAAGGTCATATGAAAAACTAAATTAAGATTACTTCTCTCTCTCTTTCTCACTGTCCCCTCTTTCTTAAAAAAAAAAAGCAATAAAAACAATTTAAAAAATAAAAGAAAGAAATGGAGGACAAATTGGAAGGATGTAGGGCATGATTGGATGAGAACCGGTGATGAGGGCTGTCAGGGACAATTCAGAGAGCCCAGTGGGCAGCTGGTGTTGCGTCCCTGCGATACAGATGCAGTGACAGCAGGTATAGAGAACTTGGGAGGGAGGGCAACCTGGGCGTTTGATTTTAGATTTGGTTTTGAAGTGATGGTAATAAGTTGAAAAGTTCATCAGATACTTAGCTACCTGGAACAATAGGAGAACAACCCAAAGGGGGAAAACAAGTAAGTTTGGGACTAACTGTGATACAGGAAGTGTCTGAGAGGGAGTTTAAAAATGAAATTTCTGAAATTTCAACAATAGAGAGCTAAATACGTATGAAGCAATCCTTGTGTTTTGTCAGACACTGCCTCTCAAAGGATCCAGGGAGTTGGAGGGGTGGACAGGACCTCAGCCGAGTGTCTGACTTAGACACCCTGGGTCCTGGACGACGCAGATTCGGCCATGGCCTTTCCGCTCTCCCAGACCTGCTGCATGGTTCCTGGGTGATAGCCAGTCACCCCTGGAATTTGAAACTCCCAGCCAGGAGCAAGGTGACAGAAAGGGCTTAGCCTCTGACTGAGTTGTCCCTTCTGGCTATGCAACATCAGTTGCTGGGGAAGGGCAAGGAGAGCAGGGAATGGAACATGAGAAAGGGGGAGACCTGGCCAGGCCAGGGAAGCCCTCCTAGGACGGAGGCTCTGCATGTGAGGGTCATTTACAGGCTCCCTGGCTTCTGAATCAGGGAATTCACGGGAGCTGTAGGGACGTGTTTGTGGTCCTTCAGGATGGGGGCCACTGAGATCATGGTCTAGGCCTCAGGTAGGCCCTGCATGCTTCATTTGAGATCACTTGAGTCCCTCTTCTGGACACATCATCAGTCAGTCAGTAGATGACGCATAAAGGATCCCACTCCACGTGTGAGACAGTTAAATGTGTAGGGAGTGAGAGAGCAGACCCCAGCTTGCACAAAAGTCAAACTGATGTAAGCTAAGGACTTTGTGTAGTGGACTCTATGTTCCTTGATGAGAGAGAAACTGTAGAAAAAGAGGAGCAAGAATTAAATTTTAGGGGTAGTTAAGGTTGGGATTCAATAGAAACACACACACACATACACACACACACACACACACAAAACACACACACACACAAAACAGTAACAGGCCAGATGTGGTGGTGCACACCTGTAATCTCAGTGGCTCAGAAGGCTGAGGCAGGAGGATTGCAAGTTTAAAGCCAGCCCCAGCAACTTAGCAAGACCCTAAAGAAATTTTCAAGGCCCTGTCTCAAAATTAAAAATAAAAAGGGCTGGAGATGTATCTCAGTGGTTAAGCATCCTTGGGTTCAATCCCCAGTACCCCCTTCCACAAAGAAAACTGAAAAGAAGAGAATAGAAAATCAAGAAGTTAAAAAAAAAGTTGAACATAAGTATAACCTTCAAAGGATGACACTTGAAAAAATTTGATTTTATTTTTTAAAATTTTCAGACAGTGCCTTGCTAAGTTCCTGAGCTTGACCTTGAACTTGTTATCTTCCTGCCTCAGCCTGCTGAGTAGCTGGGATTACAGGTCTGTATCACTGTGCCCAGCTAACATTTTTTTTTTTAGTTGCTAAATCAAACATCAAATTTACATATCTGGTTATACTCCAGGGCAAGGTTTTCAACCTCAGTACAACTGACATTTTGGTCTGGATAATCCTTTCTCTTGTGGGGCTCTCATGTGCCTTGCAGAATGTTCAGCAGCCTCCCTGGCTTCTACCCAGTAGAGACTGATAGTGGTACCTACCTGATCTCTCCAACCCCCAAGTGAGCCAATCAAAAATATCTCTAGACACCACAAGCATCCTAGCAAAAAAAATCACCAACGGTTGAGAAGTACTAGTGTAGGTGAAATGAAAGGATTTTACTGGGTCTCTGACAAAAATTTTCATATGTTCTCAACTTTCATGTCTCAACATTTTGGATAGAAATCTGTCACTGATAATCAAATACTCCCCGTTGAATTCAGAATGTAGCTGGCACATTGCCTAAATTATGTGAGGAAAATTACAAGAATAGAGTATCAAGTATTTTAAAACTCATCTTCCTATGGAAAAATCAGAGTGAACAGACAGGGAGGTGAGCTCATCAGTGGGGGCTGATTTACCATCACATTTTCTGAGTGGTGTTTTGTGGTGGAAGCACTGAGGTCATCAGGTTGAAGAGGGAAGCCCCAAGTCTCTGGCCTCTCTCACCTTAGCTCTGTGGCTGCAGGCAACTCCCACAGTCTCTGTTCCCTCATTTGTAAAATGGGGTAATAGTAAAGTATAAGCTTCTATTATTAAATTCTTTCTTCTCTTTGTAAGACAGGAGAATAATTTG
This sequence comes from Aplodontia rufa, assembly GCA_004027875.1. Classification (NCBI taxonomy): domain Eukaryota; kingdom Metazoa; phylum Chordata; class Mammalia; order Rodentia; family Aplodontiidae; genus Aplodontia; species Aplodontia rufa. The sequence goes on along the minus strand of PVKS010024076.1, from coordinate 6,864 downwards.
TTAAAAAAATTCATAGAACAGAATTGATGTCCTAAAATTCTAAAAAAAGGGAAAGTCTCATAACCTTGTAATGGGAAATGGGGTGAAGAGGGTCCAACATGCACCATGTGCCATCATGTGCCAAGTTCCTGGAACAGGGAGTATGTAGTCTGCTGGGGAGAAAAACCGAAGAAATAAAGAAAAGAAAAAGTCAAGGAGAACAAGAAGGGGATAGATCCATGAACAGGCTCTGATAGGCCCAGCCAGGATGGAAAGCACGTGAGTATCCAGCAAGATGTTCCTATGGGAGGTCTTAGGTCACTGGGGCATACCCTTGGAGGAGAGAGCAAGATCCAAGCCCCTTCCTCTTCTTCTCTTTAACCTTTGGCCATGAAGTGAAGGCTTCTTCTGACATACTCTCCCACCATGATGTGCTGCCTGGCCACAGTCCCCAAACCAACAGACTAATCAACAAGGAATGAAATATCCACAGTTGTGAACACAAACAACCTTTCTTCTTTTTCCATTTATTATCTCAAGGTATTTTGTTACAGTAATGGAAAGCAGCCCAACACGATAATTAAAGTAATGGTGGAGAAAAGCAACTAATGTCTAATTTGATGAGAAGCATCAAATTTCTAATTTGATGGACTGTGAAGTGCTGTTACGAAGCTTTGAAATGATCCCAAACACGTGTGCTGCTTGATGTTTACGTTTGGGAGTGTTGCCTTCTGTCCTTTCAAGACTGATACTGTGAAACCTTTTTTTAAAAAAAATTTCTAATTAGTATTTATTTATTTTTTAATTGGTGCAACATAATCTTACACAGTGAGGGGATTCATTGTTACACATTCATACATTCTCATGTAATGACAATGTAGCATGAACCCAATTCATGCCCAGGATCCACTGCCCTCTCCGCCATGCCCACTCCCTGTTCTGGAACCTCCACTGCATTCTCCCTGATTACAGATATTACTGTGTATATAAATATTTAATATATATTTTTTGGAAATTTCTAGTTCTAAATGCCCATGTGAGTATTTGTAGTTTTCTAGGGGAGTAAAGTATACCATACAGTATTTATAGCCCCTCATTTCCCTCTCCCTCCTCCCTCGTCTTTCCTTCTCCCTCTTTTCCCTCTTCATGCCTAGATTTCCCCTAGATCATACGTTATTCTGACTTTGGTGAAGGACTGTGACATCTTATCAAATCTCACACATGAGAGCTTGGAGTGAAATCTTCTTTACTTAGGAAAGTTACATTAAGACTTAAGAAAGTTAAGTCAAACCCCAAAGGTAAGTCATAATCTCAACTGCTAGAATCCAAACTACATGTAAACTCGAGTTGGGTGGACACTTGGAGAGTTTAGGCCATGGTAGGACTACACTGTCAGCTGCCTCTATAGAGGAGTGTGTGCTGTGCCAGCCTGCAGTCTGTCAACCACTTCTCTGAACTGGGCACCCAGGCTGCACCAAAGTGATACCCATTAGCCTCAGGGATATGAGACCTCATTCACCAATACTGACATTGCCCTCCAGCATGGAGAGACCTCCTGTGTCACTGGGGAACTATTATGGTTTAGATTTGAGGTGTCCCCCAAGAGCTCATGTGTGAGACAATGCAAGAAAGTTTAGAAGTGAACGGTTGGGTTATGAGAGCCGTAACCTAATCCATGCATTAACCCACTGATATGGATTAACTGGCCAGGCACGGTGTGACTGGAGGAGATAGGTCACTGGGGGTGTAACTTTGGGGTTTAACTTTGTCCCTGGTGAGTGGAACTGTCTCTCTGCTTCCTTGTTCCCATGTCCTGAGCTGCTTTCCTCCACCATGCCCCTCTACCATGATGTCACCTCAGACTCTGAGCAATGGAATTGACTTCTGAAACTGTGAACCCTAAATAAATGTTTCCTCCTCTAATTGTTCTTGTCAGGATTTTTTTGGTCACAGTGATGGAAAAACGGACTATAACAGGAACCCAACTGCAGTGCTCAAGCCAGCTTCTCCTGGGTCAGGAGTGGTGGTGCATGCCTGTAATCCCAGTGACTTGGGAGGCCGAGGCAGGAGGATCACAACTCTGAGGCTAGCCTGGGAAACTTACCAAGACCCTCAGCAACTTAGTGAGACCCTGTGTCAAAATAAAAATAAAAAGGATTGAGCACATAGCTCAGTAGTGAAGTGCCCCTGGGTTCAATCCTCAGGATTAAAAAAAAAACTTAGTTGAACAGAATATTTGATTTAAGTGTTTAATAATTCAAATGAAAATCTGACAGTACACATAGGTTTTCTAACACCACATGACATTTTCAAATAGCTTTGCTGCCATAAGCATTCACTCCTACCACTCTTATCATAGTACAGTCTTAAAAAGTATTTGAATTCCATAAGCATCTACAATTGGAAATAATACCTCTACCTCAAACTTCAGTTAACCTACTTCCTGCAGAGCCTGGCTTCCTTCCTAATTGAGCAACTAGACTAATAATTTTGGAGCTCACTCATTGTGTGGTTAATGTACTTCATTTACTGAGTGGATTCTTTGTAAGGCTTATTCACATTATTCTCCCTCTCTTTTAGCATGGTGAACCCAAGAAAAGTTTTCTTTGTATGGCAATAGACCATCTACTTTGTGAAATCTTACTTTGATCATCTCCTGATTTCCATCATACTCAACCAGGGCATAATGACACTTCCACTTCCTCAGTTTTCCTCCAAACTCATAAAGAGTGAGAAAATTCACAAAATATTTCAGTTAAACACTATATTCAATTGCACATTGTGTAATGTATCAAATTATCATGCATATCCCATGAAGGTGTACAAATGTTATGTCTCAAAAAACCCAAATATTGTATTCAAGAATTTAAAAAAAATTTTTTTAAAGAGAGAAGGACAGTGACGAGAGAGATAGAGAGACAGAGAGAATCAATTTTTATTGAGTTTTTCACATGGCTTTCTTTGCTCAAACACTTAGTTGTGTACGCGGGTGCTGGGGTTTGAACCTGTGTACTTGCGCATGCCAGGCAAGCACTGTAACCGCCGAGCCACCGCTCCAGCCCCCAAAATATTCAATTTTGATGCAGCTTATTTATTAATTATAGCTTTTGAAATAACTCTTCTTTAAAATGCAATAATTTTAGAACTAAAGTTAAAAATAAAAACATAATATTAAAAAGGGGACTAGATATCACTCATGAAAAAATTGAAAATACATTAAATAAATCCTGACTCCAAAATAGAGAAAATCCAATACCAAATGATAAAGTGGTAATCATTGTAAATGTTAAATGTTTTTGGCCTTGAGCTTGAAAAAATTTAGTTGAAAAGGATAGGATATTTGATCTTGAGTGCTTTATAATTAAAATGACAAGCTAACATTATATGTCCTTATGTTTTCTAATACCCCATGGGATTTTCAAGTGGTCTCATTGTCATAGACATTTCATGTCTTACAGCTCCCATCATAGTACAGTTTTAAAATGTATTTGAAATCCAAAAGCACCTACTCACTGTACATTTGAAAATAATATCTATATCTAACTTGTGTCACATAGTGAATATCAGTGTCATTTGGAAAATACTGCAGTGTCTCATTGTAAGAAAATATTTCATTCTGAATTGTGGCTCAACATTTCAGCTCCAGTTGCATGTCTACAGATTATGAATATAATGGCCTTGTTTTTTTTCTCAATAGATCTATAAATTCAGGGAGAAAAAGTATCTTAGATAGAAGAAATTACAAATTAAGTAAGAGAAAAGTCCAATTGTGTATCTGCTAGGTCTCCATTTCCTTCCCCTAACTGTCTAGAGCTGTGGGTAGCAATTTCATAAACATACCTTGTTGGTCAAAATGTGCCTTATTTCCTTCCTGAGCAAAAGTATGATTCCAGTTGATCATGCACTCTTTTTCCCAGGCTCAATTCACATCTATTCAACTATCCCCCGGGCTGGCCTGACTCTTTCCAGTCACCCATGTCCCAGAGCTGGGAAGGAAAAGTGACTCTCTCTTTGGTGTTTCCACCACTACAGATAGGTACACTCTAATTTTGAGCAAAAATAGGCTATTCTGTGCAACTATACATCAGTTCTTTAAAAAAAGAATGAAAAAAAAACCCTAATGCATAAACTAAAGAACGATACAGAGATCTGCCGTCATTTCTCTAGTTCTGTCGTAAGCTACAGGATGCTACCTCTCAGACTATGCTCCTGAGTCCACTCCTACAGCCATTGGAAACGTGGGGGCAGGTGATGGTGGTTGGGTTGGGCAGCAGAGGGTGGCAGGGGACAAGCCTTCCTGGTCTAATTTAGTTTTGTTCCTTTGGAGAATCCTAACACATGCATCATCTCTAATTAGGAGTTGGGGCTTCACATGGGTTAACCAGAAGGAGGAAAAGCCCTGTGCCTTCTTCTATCTTAGGAGTGTAGAGGATTTAAAGAGGACACTGAAACAACTCTTCCTTTCAGAGAATATAAATAATATAATATAAAATATAGAATATAATATTATATAACATAAACTAAAACAACGTATTTGGAGATTAAAATAATCATGCTCATTTTTGGATGCAATCTACTTTTGTCCAGAAACAGTGACTAGGTATTTGATACATGGAACCAGAGATTCCTTTTCCACATTTTTATCTCACTTTGTTTTCTTTTCCTTCCCCATGGAGGGTGAAGACTGATCCTTCTACTGTAGAGCCCGGGACACCAGTGATTGCAGTATCCTGAGTTGATGAGCAAGTTAAATACTTTGTCCTTGATAGTCATGAAATGTCATTAGCAAGAAGACACGGGTGCAGCACGTTCTGGCTCTGAAGAGGGAGCTGAGCATGCCCATCAGGCTCAGAGAAAAGCAGTTTCTGCCTAGGTAAGGGCCATGTCCAGGTGCATCACCTGCCCTTACTGTTACCAATTCTATAGTCATGCTTCTGATTACTGTGTGAAATAATTTATATTCATTTCCAACCTGTTAATTTGCTGCTCTTTCTGTCTTGGGATTCTCCCCTTCTGTTTTAAGATTGTTACAAGGTTCAAAGGTAATGATAGATGAGGAAGCATTGGAAAACTTAGAATTTCCCTAAACCTAAGTTTGTAGGTCTCTAAGTGGGATGAAAAAGCTTCTCTAATAGCAGAGATCATGGAAGGAGATCAGGATTTACTTCAGATCAGGATTTGGGCAGCAATCTGGGCAGATTGTTGAATCCTACTCAATTGAATCATAATGGACTTTTATTTATTTATTTATTTTTTTAAGAGCTAAGGACCAAACTTGGGGCCTTGTGCATGCTAGGCAAGCGCTCTGCCACTGAGCTAAATTCCCAACCCCTCATTTATTTATTTTTGGGTAAAAAATTTCACACAGTTCATCTTGACATATAGAGAGGCGGCAAGATACAGTGGGAAGAGGACTGGACTCAGAGGGAGGCGACCTGGGCTAGAGTCTTGGTGACACTAATTAGAGTTGATCCTGGTTGCACTTAACATTTGGGGACTTCATTTCCCCACTTGAGCAGGGATGGAATTAGAACTTTTCTGAGATCCTTTTCAGGACTGACATTTGTCAATCCGATTGCTCTCAGAATCATCCTTTAGGTACATTCTGCATCTAAGCTGAGCTAGGGTTGTGATATTTATCTCTATATTCTTAAGAGAATAAATGATTCAGGCTTCTACACCCAGTCATTCAGAGCTCCTAGTCACTGACATCAGCATAAACAGACAGGGGGACACCTCCTATGTTAGATACCATGGCACCATCCCAGGAAGAGAGAAAATATGGTAACGTATGTCCCAGAGTGGACAAAAGATATCACTCAGCATAAACCTGTGTGGCTTGGGAAATTAACTGTGAACTCTTAGCTCCCCAGAGGTTTAAGCATGTGTGAGGAGATGGGTTCCCCAGAAGGCACACACAAAGTCTGGGTACAACCAGAGGTGCCATCTGAGCCCTGACTGTCCATTATAATCAAGTCCTTTTACATCCATCATCTCACACGAAAATCCAATCCTTACCACCACCTAGAGCGTAGGAGCGGGCATACTTGACATTTGACAAATGAAGCTTCAGCACGTCAGTAGCTATGCGTCATTTGTGATTACAGAATTAGTAAATACATCAAAAGGTGTGCAAAATCCACAATCTGGACTCTTTTCTACCTCTCCATCATCTCTTACCTCTGCTTCCAGCCTTTGGAGTTGATAAGCCAGCTACACCAAGATATGTGCAGTTTGTCAAGTTCAAGGTGCTGGTCCAAAGCTCTTGAGCTCTGTGCATCCCGAAAGGACCCATTTGAACACTGCCTGCCAAGGAAGCTTCCTGGGGCAACGGCTTATCTTTGTTTGCATGTTGTTCCCTTTCTAGATGTGGAGCAGATTATACGTGTCTTTTTGTCCTAGAGCAGGTAGCACAGTCCCACCATTTAATAGGGGCACACAAATGCCTGTTGAATGAATGACTGTTTCCTGGAGAAAAACTGACCTAAATATAGATTTAAAGTACTAATAATTTAACCGATGTACAGTTTGTAAATGCGTTGCTCTATAAGTGGATAATTATTAAAATTTTCTAGATACATCATATGAAGCCAAGCTTTATTCTACTCAGCAACAGAGTTGCTTCCTGCCAGTCTTTCAGATTCTTAGATTAAGTTGCTTTTACTGTAAAATACTGTGTGGACCTTCAGACTATGAACTGATTAAGTTTGAGAGTTTTATTCTAGAAAAATCTTTTTAACAATGATCAATATATCATTCGCACAGTATGTCATATTTAACTTTTTTCACAGACCACTTTTTTATTCAGAAATTTGTTGAACAAACAAGCTTCTAATGAAATAATATAATATATATAAATTCTGAAAATTAGATTTACCTCCAAGA